>JAODOY010045112.1:0-19545 GCA_025399855.1 Forbesichthys papilliferus | reverse complement strand
CTCTCTCTCTCTCTCTCTCTCTCTCTCTCTCTCTCTCTCTCTCTCTCTCTCTCTCTCTCTCTCTCTCTCTCCACACAGTAATTACAGCAACATTTGAAGTGAGAGTGTGGCTATTGGCAGAGGAGAGGATAGATACAGGTAAGCTAGGAGACATGTGTGACTTAAAAGCTTCGACAGTGGAGAGGAGGAGATAGATGACACTTCCAGTAGTAGTAAACACAACCAATTCTGCACATCAACTCTGACCACATACCATAATGTTAAAACACAAGTTACACCTGTACTACAGTATGTAACTTTCTTTTTAAGTTATGTATGTAAAAATAAACTATATTTATTTCTATTTATAATACACATACTCTAAATATACTATATCAATTATGTAGAGTAAACCCATATATTTATAACTATTTTGGCTGCAAATGAAGGAATTTGTAGGAATATAATTACACTTAAAATGTACATGTGTAAAATACAGCTAAATATTGTATCCTTCTTTGGATATTGTGTTAATTGAGGATTTGAAGAACTTTCTCACACGGCGTGGTAAAAAATATATAGTTTTCACACTTTAATGCAAGATATGAGACTAAAGATTTAAAGAAAAGGTGTGCACTTGAATGAATATGAATGAATGTGTGTGTGTGTGTGTGTGTGTGTGTGTGTGTGTGTGTGTGTGTGTGTGTGTGTGAGGGCATTGCATACACATGCTCACGAAAGGTCAACTTGGGGACAATTCTCAATGCCACGTGGTCGCTTGTTCCGAATGTGCAGTGTTTTACACTCTGCGAAAATAAGACACATATTCTGTCCCCCAGGCAAAACCCCTCAAGGTCAGCGCAAGGCTAACGCAAATTCCGAGCTCGCACATAAGCAACTCTTTTACACATGCGCAAAAAGATAATGGAAGTAAACCTCGCGGCCTTACTCAGCCCGTGGAATAATGCTGTACTGGTAGAAATTAACATGACTGAGTGCGTGTGTCAGTAGAGACCTCTCTATGTATTATGAAGGCCCGGAGTGCTGTGTTTGCAATAGTGCAAATTGTAGACGCACTCATCCGTGCGCATGCTCGCGCACACACACACACACACACACACACACACACACACACACACACACACACCCACACCCAAACAAGCGACCAGTGTAACCCTGCACCTGTAATGAGGTGATAATGCTGAGTAAGAGAGAGCAATGCTCTCAATAACGTGCATGTGCATACACATGCTCACACACACAAAAACACACACACACACATACACCAAGCGGCGCGTAATGACTGTAGCTCTATCACCATGGCGTCTGGTGCGGAGTGACCTAAATGGGTTAGGATTGCAGCATCACTAGTAATTACCACTGAAAGCTTGCTGATATATGACGCCTATAAACGGCCTATAGGGGAAGACATATAGGCCAGAATACAGTTGTGTGAACCTCGGCATTCTGCGGAGGGCAGTGCGAGACAAACACTTATTTGTCATTAAGAGACATTGCCTGGCGCTTTTCCCCGTGCTGACAGTGAGGCAGAAACTGTGCTGAAAATGGGGCTTATTGAATGTGCGTTCTTTTGAGGATTTCTGGTTTTCCCACAAGGGTATTGTTTAATAGCGTGAGCTACATTGTGTACAATGTTACGATGTTCAAGGATGTGAGACCTGCATGGATTTCACCACAGTCCAGAAATGGCGTAATCACATGAACGCGGATAGACCTGGCAAAACACATTTTGGAATTGAGAAAGGAGATCTAGGCAGTGTGCTGTATAAGAACATGTGCTTGAGAGAGTAGGAGAGTGATAATGTGGGTCTTTCTCTCTAGGTAGCCATCTCAAAGAATAGTAATGTTCTGTGGAGGTAATTGGTACCACAATACTTCATATCTATGGTGTTCCTGTGGAAATAAGGTGTGAACAGGGAGAAAGTGTATCTCCCCGGGTCACAGCAACTTCTTACCTCCTGTGCGTTTAATGAATGTACAGGCAGCGGAAGCACTAGGCAAGCAAGAAACAAAGTGTGCAATCAGAATTAATTGTTCAGGTAAATATAATTAATATTCAGGCAAACCACTCAAGTTATATAAACTGCTTACTGTAATGTTGTCCTTTTTCCTCCATTTATTAAGGTACTGTGTAAAGACAAAATAGAATGTTGTCAGTAAATAATATGGGTGTAATGGTTCACCAAATCCAGGGTTTGGATCATATCTCGGTTTTTGAGCAATGGTTCGGTTCATATTGCGGTTTTAGCATTTTAAATTTGAGCGGTATAATCTGGGATTTTTTTCTGGCCTTGATTATATTCATTCTGTACAATAGTCTTCTTTTTTCTATACTTTCTGCCACTAGATGACACACTAGCACCAGTTTCTCAGCCAAACAAGAACACTGTTCTGTGTGCTATGCTGTAGCTCCAGCACTAGATAGCCTAAACATAAAAAAAAGATTAGATTGGATAATAACACCCTGCTAAGGACAATATTCCACTATAGCCTTAACATAGAAAATAGTAATTGTTTGCTGCTATATTCATGTTTAAAGTGAAGTTAAACAATGCAGTCAGACAAACGTACAGTTTGGAACCACATGATGACAAAACACTGCGGTCAGAGTCTGAATTAAAAATAACCTGTCAGTTTTGGACAGTTTTCATACCTTGGCGGACATCATGGATATAATCACATACGTCAGATAGGTTTTGCGAAAGAGCCACCCACAAGAAAGGTATCTTAACTGCTGTGTCATGAGTAACCCACCCACGAAGACGACACAGTATGTGTGTGCGTGTGTGCGTGTGTCAGAAAAATTACACACACATATTTTTGTTTCTAATTAAAGTGATATTATTCCACATTGTTTCTTTGAGTAAAGAAGCGAAGGCAATAGACTCGTTGCCATAATCTGATCGCAGTGATGGGGATTAATTCCATGAATGAGAACACATTCTATAAATTGCTTTGTATTGTGTTTTGACAACGATAAAGGAGGTGCCCTTGTAAATAATAGTAGACCTATGCCTAACGTTACTGTAGCCTACACAGCGACACTGTTAAACAAGAAAGAGAGCTCCACTAGTCGGCCAGAAGTAGCAGAAACGTCAGGCTGTATTTCAGGATTAAACTCAGGCAGTTCAAATGCTATGGATCGTACTGTTTTATTATAAATCCAATCAATACTTGTAGTTGTAGTAGTTCATATGTTCCTGTCAAATAGATACTTACTTACTGTAGGATAATCATACTTGATGTTTGCAGAAATAGGCTACTTCCCATGTGTTGTCTTACATTCTAATTTGTTAGAATGTAATAGTTTGTTCTATTATTTTGTTTATCAAAGCTTTACCAGTTTATTACAAAGTAAACAGAATGTAAACAGCTCCGCTATTGTCATCTGACCTCAATAGTTTGTTGTTATTGGTTAAACCCATTTCATCGCCAGGCAAAAGTGAAAAAAAATCGACTTGAAGCGAATATAATATATGTCGCATTTTTGCATTGCGGAAATTCGCGCTGTATGTATATGGTGTCATTTAATTTAATGCATTTATATTAATAAACCGTCACTTTTTTGCATCACTTTTTCACATCGATTTTTCGCGTTGCGCTTGGTGTAAAAGGGCCTTAAGGACGTTGTGTGTGAAGTGGCAAGGATAGGCCAGGGATCCAGGATCATACAATACACACAACAACAGCAGTCCTATAGCACTGCTGAAAGTGGTTCCAATAGACTATTGAGATGTTATGGTGCTGAAGGGCTTGAGAAACAAAAATGAGAGAGAAGGATGAGTTTAGTCGGGTTTATTCAGCACAAAATCAATTACAGAAGCCAAAAAAGGACTCAATAGGGAATGTGTTGAAAAAGGGCTCAAGATAGCCCTGGGGAATTGTGGGTAAACATCTCCTTGAAGACATTTCAAGGATTTGCAATGAAAGGAGGAGAGAGTGAGTGGAAAGACAAAGAGTCAAAGCTTTTCCATACTACTGTAATCTATTTGAGGCAGTCTGTGAACAAACTCTAATATTCTAGCTGGCACCATGACCACTTGAAACTGCGTGTGTGGGGTGAGGGTACGTGAATATCTCACAGGGAGATTGTTAGACTGTGTTGCTGTATGTGTATACTATGGTGCTGTTTTTACTTATGTTTTTATTTATTTATTTAAAGGACTTACTGTTTGCATTATTGAAAACCACATTAGACCAGCCATAGATCCATCAGGCACACACACATGCACGCACGCACCCACACACGCATGCGCAGGCTCACTTGTTAAACAAAATATGGATACCGGTACAGATCCTAGACCATCAGATAGATGGCTGCCTCCAGCATTACAGCACATATCACTCATACTCAGTCAAGCGCACAAACACAATACAGCACCACCCCAAGCACACAGGCACATGTGTACTTATTAATACACACTCTTAACACACTGACATCTTCCCTGACACCTCATTGGTATTAGTTGAAGTGGGACGCCGGCCGGGCGACGTGGATGTGAAAAGTCTCCACAGACGTAAAGCTGTCTGTGTTGTATCACACCTACCAGATAAGAGGATGCTCAGTGTCTGTTAGTGTGATAGCCTGTTGTCAAACTGTTATACTGTCCAACCCACTGGAGTTCTGTAAGAGAGCAATACTAAGCTTTTCTAGGGTGTTCACCTACTCCTTTAGCCAACGCCTATGTATTTGTCACACACATACTCGAACACACTGGGAGAAGTGGAAAACAGGTCAAAAGGTCAATTATGTTTTATTGTTTCAGGGGAATTGTTTTTCAAATGCTGTTCACTATTTAGCCACCAGGAGGCTTAGTGGGAATATTGTCTGAATTGGAGACATGATCTCATATCTGGGGGAAACCATCAATCAGTGTTATATATTATATATTTTTTTTAATCAAACACAATACATTTTCTTGAAAGAATTAATTAATTAATTATTTACAGAATGTAAATTTAATGTATCTCTATTTAAATCATAAATAATTCATACATTTGTTGATGTGAATAAGGATTCACACCTCTTTGTAGTAAAAACATTATAATATTATAGTCTGACAGCCTGAATATGCTGTAATAATTATATAGCATTCAGTGGAATTAATAGAATGGTTGGAAAGTTGGAAAAAGCCAGTCTGACAACCATTTATAATATAAAGTCTTTAAAAAAAATTACATTACTCCTGTCAAGGAGGAAAATCATATGCATGGCCTGTTTTGTTATTTTCACTATAATTTCTACTGACTAGCAGATTATCATGCTGTTAACCAGTCCACAATGTATTTTTTCAACATGATATGATTGAAGTTTTATTTTTCCCCACAAATTGTGTCTTCACAGCATGACATGAAATAAACAAACACTGGGCAGGTACCAGACAAAAATATATTTATATTACACTGCGGAACATTAAAGCAAGCAAGGTAAATGTAGGTAGTTATGTCATACGAACATGGATAAATCGGTCACAAAAGTAAAATATGAAACGTAAATATTTGTCAAAAACGTAAAGTAGTTTGTCAGCCATAATGGAGTCCTTTCATAAAACTTTTAAGTTAACAGCTGCTGTTCCAAACAAGCAGACTGCAACAGTGGTAAGATGACTGTCTGCTTGACAGGTAAGGGATGGGAAAATGTGCGTGTTTTGAGTTTGACAACATATGGAAACACTTTTTCTAACACTCTAACACACTTTGGAGTGAAAAGAAATGCTGCCTTGGCTAAATGTGATGGAGTGTTGTTAGGGTGATTGACTCACACCAAAATGGTACAGTAGATGGTGCGATTCCCAACAAGCCAGGTCTAAGCATCCTCGACATCTCTAACCTGCTGCTCCATAATACTAATCTAATCTAATACTAATTAGATAAAAGTGCTAAATTATCTAAATGCAATGGAGAGGTGCTCATGGCGTGGACAGATCTAGTTGATCATTTAAAACATTTGATACATAACATATTATAAATCTCATACTGAAGCTTTAATGGTATCATCAGCTATTGCAAGCTAATTGTAAGGTAGTACACTTTTTTCAAATTCACTAAATATGTCCTTGCATTTTGCCGCTCATCACAACAAAGCCATCGTACTACACTTTGATTCACAATGCGTTTCAATATGTGATGCAGCCCTGCAGAGGGATATTGTTTTTATTTGAGCTTGAGTTTAAATGAGCTTATGTACTGTACTGTATGTGAGTGTGTGTATGTATGTATGTATGTAGGTATGTGTACTGTATATGTATATATATTATATATATATATGTGTGTGTATAAGTGTGTATATATATATATATATATATATATATATATAACAAATATATATATAACTAATTATGGCCAAAACACAGCACCCTTGGGTGCACACACACACACACACACACACACAATTATTATACAGTATATATAAAAACATTTAAAATGTATTTTACCATTATTCAACCAGAACCTTTTTAAGAGAGACCTGGCCGAAATAGCAGTAAACCTCCAGTAGAGTTTTTTGTTGATGACTATACAGTTAAACAATCTGGACTAAGATGTACAATTAAAACAACAATAACATTAAAAAAATAATAATGAAATTGATACAAATATTTAAAACAACCGGATACACATTGCTAAAACTACCTGAGTACAATCAAAACCAATGGCAACAATTACCAGCTTTTCATTCAAGATTTAAATGAATCAAAGGAGATCAGACTATGCATCTTTAAATCTGTCTGCAATATATTCCAGTTGGATGAAGGGCAATAGCTTAAAGCCTTCTTGCCAAGCTCTGTATGGACCTTGGGTAATAGACAACAAATAAAAGTCACAAGACCACAAACTATAACAAAATTGGATTTGGACACTCCCAAAATGCTGTTTGCTCCATGCGCTTTAAACTGTACGCTTAGATCATTAAAATAGGGCCCTACATTTTTTTACAGCAATAACATGATGGTAAACATGTATGAAAATATACAGCCAACTACAACTTAAATGCAATATTACGTGTATACCTGTAATAACATCACACAATGAGTGAAACCAGTGATCTCTGCAAGGGAAATTATTGGGAGCTATTTAAAAATAGTATTCTTCATGGCTGCACGTCAAGTCTTCACCAACAGTTGTAAGTAGATTTAAAAACCACTGTTTATGGTTGGCAAACATTTGGACCTTTTAATCGTGACATTGCGTGAATGTCAAAATGGTTGTACATTGTTGTGGATTTCCTTTTCAGAAGTGTGGACCATAAATCACAGTGGCAAACATGTCACACAAATGCAATAATTATCGTACAGCTGCCAACACTGCTGGACCCCAAAGTGCTAGCGTGTTGTAGCTCCCAGGCCTTCCTCAGGGTGCATAGTGCACTAACAGTGCCAGGTGTCATTTATACAGCCTAATTGTACCACCCATGGTAGCAGGGTACAATGGCTGCAATTAGTTGCTTACAATATATACAGTACACATATCTATATCTATATATATATATTTGGGCTGGCCCCAAATATTCGATCATTCGGGTATTCGTTCGTTGGGTATGTATTCGATTTAAATATTGGGATTCAAGTATTTGTTTTTTCACATTATACATGCATGTTTTTCCATTAATCCCTACTGTCTCCATATAAACCCACATGTTGAAATGTAATTGCCTGCCACCACTGTGTCATCAACAGAATTGATTGCAACTGGCTCTGTTTGTAAGAAGAGAACAGGGCTATTCATTCAACACATACTAATTGGATAATACAGGAGATATGCTTTTTGACAGCTCTGACTGGCTCAATTGACATGTCAATCAAAGTGCATGGCTATGTTTACATGTGTGCTCACTGAAGCTAGGAATCGATAATTGATAAAAATACTACAAAATCAATAATGGAAATGTTTATGGGAAAAGAAACACTGTAGCCTATAGAAAAACAAAATGTAAATGTTGGCTGTAGCCTGCCCATCAGTGTCATTCTAATCCCTTGTGATGCGGTTACAGGCCAGGCTTGACACTGGACACACACCAGGCCAGCCTGGACTGTGCTCTGTATGTCACAGGCAGCCAAGGGATGTGCTAGGGATGTAAATACCAATGAGAAAGACGGCACATGTTCCGGCTCTGTTCCCAAGCCTCCTCTTAATTTATTTAAGGGAGGGTCCAGTATAAAACAGTTAACTACATCCACCTTAAGGTTACATTCCTGCAACTAAACCACATTTACAACACAGTTATCTTCAAAAATAACATACTAGCTAGAGACAAAGATAGCTAGCAAGTTGAAAATAGATTGTAGTAGTAATCTGGAAAGTTGGGAAGTTAATAACTGAAAGAAAAATATGAAAAGTATGATTTTCTCTGTGTGTGCGTGGTGCGTGCGTGCATCTGCGCATGTGTGTGTGTGTGTGTGTGTGTGTGTGTGTGTGTGTGTGTGTGTGCGTGTGTGTGTGGTCTGGGTGCAGTGGTGCGTAGAGGCTACCAGCCCATGTCGTCATTGACAGGAACTGAAGGGTACATGCCTTCTTCAGACAGCCTTATCCCGCTGACCTCTGTGTGCGTGTGTGTGTGTGTGTGAGAGAGAGTTAACAGAGAGATTTGGACCCTCTTTTGCCATAGCAACTCTCCTTTAACCGTGTTGAAACTGCACACAAATGACACAATGTGTATATACTATATATACAATACAATGTGTATATATTATATATACCATACAGGACAATGAGTTCCTATTGACCTCCATTTGGTTAGTGTATTCTTTAAAGTCCACGTGTTTGTTTGGAAGCCTTACATTGCACTCGTTTGCATCAATTGTCCTCCAAACACGAATAAACTATCTCATAAACATTTTCAAGCGTACGTGAAAATTAAACTGGCATTTTGATGGGATTACTTCGGCACTGCCATGTTTGCAAATGTTTCAACTGACTGCAACACGTACGTACAGAAGCTCTGCGACTGGTGTAATTTCCCTGGCCGCCATCGTCATGTTGGCAGGAGGTGAACAGCACGCAGCATTCAATATACTGGAAGTGTGGGTGTGTGTGTGTGTGTAGGGAGGGATGTGGCGCAGTGATTAAGAAGGAAATGCGCTCATTACTCTGGACGTCCTCTGAACAGCAGTGCAAAGAGTGTGGTACGCCTCCCGGGAGCCTCTTACACACACACACACGGATCAGAGTCTATTATTAAGTTTAATTTCCTTTGTTAAACTGCATATATTGTATAGTAGGCCCATGCAGAGACCTATGAATACAGATGTATAGATGTCTATAGGGATACATGTACACATGCCAAAATATGCTTGTTGCTGTAGCTGTAACCCTGATTAACTAAATATACTGTAATACTAATTTAGGCTACACGTAAACAGCAGAACAGAGCTGGCTAGCTAAATAGGGCAGCGTGCGCCTGTGTTTTCCTTGTGCCTCATTGTCTCATCACAATTAAAGCGGGATCTTTTTGCCTCCTTTTGCATTTGCTGCTTGTCTCTCCATTGAATTATTCTCTTTGTCCTGACCGTGTCACTCAACTCATGATTTCTACCCCAGCGCTTGTTTATAGTCATCCTCTTAGCAGTTGAGCCAAGACATTTTCCCGCTGATTGTTTGCTGTCATTGAAGAGCAGTGAAGTAATGCCTTTGTTTATGTCTGCGATTGTGTGTGTACTGTATGTGTGCGCGTGTGTGTGTGTGTGTGTGTGTGTGTGTGTGTGTGTGTGTGTGTGTTTATCACGCAGTCCACGTGGTGTGGCTTGTGGTGTTACCTAGACTTAAATTTGCAATTACAATTTCTCATGTATTTTATCTGGTTATCCCCGTGTTGAGGGAAATCTGTGCCACAAGGCAAATCAACCTCAAATGTTAGCTGTGGTGGAGTATTGTGGGATTTCGCCACAATATTATGACTGGGAAATTACTTTTTCTTCTCAGAGTTTTTAAATATGGGCACTAAATCATAGCTTATTGAGGTGGGAGTTTGGGAACACGTGCAAGTGTGTTTGTGTGTGTGTGTGTGTGTGTGTGTGTGTGTGTGTGTATGTATGCACGCGTGTGTTTGTGTGTCATGCACAGCATGTATGTGTTGTGTTATTTTTATTCCCACCTGTATTTTAGCGGACACTGCTGTGCGGTTGCTTTGCCGAGACAGATTCTTGCGTCACTTTCTATCATAAAGCCCTGTAGATGTTTATGCACATAGCGGGTTCACATAGAAATAGTGCTGTGAATGCCCTTTCTCTCTCTCTCTCTCTCTCTCTCTCTCTCTCTCTCTCTCTCTGTGTTTCTCTTTTGAACACCTACATAATGTACCTTGAAATCATCTGTGAAAACACTTTGAACGTTGCATGTACAAAGATCTAATCACTGAAATTGTACTTTCTACTTTACTGTAGCTACTACCATTCACTTTTATTCAGAATATGACAATATGGTTTCATTTGCCGATGGCTTGCAGCTAGACACTCAGTAATGGCATATTAAATGGCAGTTAACACATAAACATAGCAATATAATTGTCAAAAACTGACAATTACTGACAAATACAGCCAGTGTTAACGGACACCATGGCGTTTCATACACACCTGACACTCGTCAGGTGTACTAAGCTATATCCAGCAGTTCTATATAAAACCTATAAAGTTTCAAGACACAGTAAAAATTAAATCAACAGTGTGGTCAAGCCAAGAAGTAAATTATGAAGTCTAAGATAGCGTGCGCATGCGCGTGCACGCGCTTAATGTGCAGCGGTATGACAGCTCGCCAAGCTAGACCGCTCGGCCCGCCAGCTCTCTCCCATCTAAAAATCCTGAGTGAGGATTATAAATCCAATCAGAGCACTGTGATTGCTGCAGCTAGCCTTGTGATTGGATCACAACCTGGACTGTGTGAGAGCAGAATGGACGAGAAGAAGAGAAGGAGATGAAGAGATACAGACAGGATGGCCGTCCAAGAGGTAGAGGGTTTGGCAGAAGAGAGGTAAAAAAAAGGATAGCTAGAGTGTTGTCTTCAGTATTCCTAATATGCCATCTCTCAATCTCATTTACGACCAGTACACACACACACACACACACACACACACACACACACACACACACACACACACACACACACACACACAAACAGGGGCTGTATTCATGTTTGGTAACAGTGTTATGTTGTTGCTGATAGAATGTCTGGCCGACCTATCATCTAGGTTTTTGTGGATTTAATATCTTTACATCTCTCTTCTAAGTGTCTGCTCAGCTATATGATCACAGATGGTTCTGCACATGCTCTCAAGTTGTGAGTACGAGGACTTACGACAATATTTGCATAGCAAATCAAAAAGACAAAATTAAGTGGATTCTTAATTTGTAGGTCAATCGTTTACTCTTGCTCGTGCATGAGAAATGCACGCGCAGCTCAGGCACGAGTGTTGGACTATGTTGCTTGATTATTATATCATGACAAACAATTGTCCAAACTGGCTTTATTGACATTGTTAGAAAGAATATATGTACATAAGCACCAAGAGAATATTATGAAGCACTACATGAGCCAAGTGCGGCACAAACATTTTTTATTGGGGATAAAGAGATTAATAATGGCCCATTCATCTGAATCAGGTTTGTTGGAAAACATGTATGGCAGTGAACGTCCAGGACCGGGTTCGGGAAACACTGGACTAGAGTTATGTTATTGAACATGTTATGTTAAATTGTGGACACATGCACTGTAAAGAATTTGCTGTGCCGCTTAACTTGGTTAAGTTGTTTCCTTTAAACTGAACTGAAAACTAAACTCTATTGAGTTGAACTGAAATATCAACTCCACACGGCTAATGCAGACTATCCAAGTTTAAAAATACATTTTAAAGCATTTTTCTATTGCCATAACAGAGTTACGGCAAGCAAACCATGTGACGATAAACAACAACATTATGGTAACTTCAGCATACCATAGTGCTTGCTAGTCAGAGGGTGTTTGCTTTACGTTTACACCTTACTATTTCCTATGGGACATTTAGAGCGTGGGCATCTGTTGCCCCCTCTGGCACATTCCCTGCCCCTCCATGTCAACCTTTATATTTGCTCATGATTTAGCTTGACCCTCATCACACATAAGGCTCATAGCGGGTCAGATCAGAACTGTATTGAAAAACAACAGCTGTGCTGAAATGCTATCAACGTACAAACACACACAACACACAGTCAGACGATGTGCTGTTTTTAATAGGGAGTTCCTAATAAGCCTGCGGAGCAGTGTGCAAAATTAGATGGAGAAACTGTGGAGGTGTGAGACTAGGCGTAGGGAAAGGGTGTTATAGCAAAGCACCGTGGGATGGGAGGTGAGAGCCACAGGTGAGAGAGGCTGAGGTATGGGAAAGAGAGAGAGGGGCAGGGGTCTGCTGGTCTGGGGCAGCATCAACGTACCCTCCGTGGCCTTGGATCTCTTTATTTGTATGCACGGTACACACTACACACCCCTGCTTAATATGGAGAGACTGCAAAGTCACAAGACAATCCTAACTTCAGGAGCAAATAATAATAGTTGGACTAATGAATGCATCTTCAGGTATTAGAACAAAGAACCTTCCAAAGTTGTCATTAGCCGGGAAAGGCCCTGTCTTCACCAGCACTAGGAATTGCCTAGACCAGATTATATAGGTTTCAATAACACCAACTTCTGACAAGACGGTAGATTACTATCACACTGTAATGTGATATTAACTGTTATTGCTATGCATATGTATGATCTACTGTATACGGTATTATATCTGCTAACAGTAATGTTGTTAACACTAGAAAACTTTACTTGTGGCAGTTTTTCAATTGTACATACTGTATATGTTTTAATAATAAATTGAAGTCTATATCAATCTTTGACTTTTCCTAAAGCTGTGTTGTCTTGCACTCCACATTGTTAATAGACAAGATATATATATATATATATATATATATGCTAATGCTCAGGGCAATGTGAAGCCACGTAAAGCCCCTGTGGTGTTGCCATACCAGTTTAGTCAGAGTGCAGCTATACATGTCACTCTTATTCATTGGTTCATAATTTGGCCAGGGTCTGACATGCATTATGCGTGACGGTATTTTACTTTTAACGTTCAGGAGTCCGGAAACGTCATAAAACTTCCAAACGAAGACCACAACATGTCTTAAATGTTACATGTATGTAAAAAGCTGAATTTATTTGCACTGAATAAAACCGGAGCATGGCATAACCCAAAACTAAACCATAAGAAAAAAGCCATTCTATGATTGTTTTCACTTTTTACATTTTGACTCGGAAGTGGTGCCGACTGCGAGCAGTGACGACACGACTGGCCAGGTCGTTTTGCTCCAATAAAACAAACATAGTGTGTCCATTACCCTCACCCACATTAGCGTTTGGCCAATAAAACCTCTTATTTGATTGTGACACATCATGTCAATCTGTAATGAAGAAATCACTTCACGTATGTCACAACGATTCATTAGCTGCTAGCTAGCTTGATATATGTGTGGAGTGACTGCAATGAACGAGCATGGAGAAATACCTATGTCAGATAACATCATCGAGTGAAGATAAGATCTATAGCTAAATTGAGAAAATATTGAGTAAAACATTTTTAGAAACCCTGTCTTAGTGGGATCTTGGCTTTCATGAATAGCCTATATTTGCATATGCTTAAAGATGCCCACTTAGCCTAAATTATAAAGCAAGAGCACAAAACACAGACAATTTAACACACTCATTTTAGAAGACAGTTAATACAATGAGTCTTTTTTGAAATACAGTATCTAGGCGCACAGGCACATTATAACCGTTGGCAGTTTTACGTATACAGAGATACTTGGCGGTTCTAGATTTAAATATGCACAATACCATGACAACATATCTTAATCCACAAATGATTTGCATGGGAGCCTTCTTAATGTTATCTATATCAACACAAAATCTGATTAAGTAGAGCTAAGGAGCACGCCATTTGGACCTAATGGACTGTGACTGGATTCTTAAACTTTTAAGAGCCTGTCATTGAATGACCATCCTATGTTCTGTGGGTGGCCATATAGTATATCTTGATAAATCCAGCTCCTCTACATATATCTAGCAGGCTTACAGTAAGTCACCTATTCACCAGTCAAAGTTAAGAATAGCTTTTTTCCCCTTGGCCCAGTATTCAGAAGTGTGCAGAGCAGGTGGGGGGTGTTTGAAGGGAAAGAGATTAGCCGTTTCTACTGTGCGAAATGATTTATGCCTAGACTCTTATCAGCTAACTGCCCCCCTGCAAAGATCATTTCCCCCTACTTCAGCTCACAACGGGAACTATTTTAAGCTTTGGCTCATTAATACGCAGTGATTGGGTTTTCATTGTTCCGGCATGCTGATAGATGTTCTTCGAAGTTTCACCCCCTCTTCAATCATGGGTTTTTGCATTCCCTCCCCCACAGCGGGGCTATTGTCTTTTTGACTGCTAGATGAATCAGGTGCTGAATTCTATCGTTGCTTCAGTTCATTCAAATGAAAAAATGTCCTCCTCTCACCATCAAACCATTCATAATGACAGCCTGTCCTTCTGTAATTCCTTTTCTCACTTCAAACCGACACTGAAGAGACACCAAAGTCCTGCACTTGATAATGCATTGTCCCGAATGAGAATGAGACGTCACATAACTAGTCATGAGAATACTGATTGTGTTTCAAAAAACTAGGTAAAACATTTTTATTGGCACTGTAGATTCCATACTAAAAAACCCAAAATATTAACCATTTTGGCATTTAAAATGTTAAATGTTAAATAAAGATGCGTTTATCTCTGGTGATATAAACCTGAGGGTCTGTCTCCCAACTGGCTTGACTCGGTTTGGATCGGCATGGCCAGCAAGGCACAGTTGTGATTCATATATTCATATATATATATACATTACAACCAGGCTACACACTTAAGGGTGTGTCTTTATCTGATGACGTGTTTGTTTTGAGTGAATAGCTTTTAAATGTTGTGCTCTTTAAAGCACATTATTTGACATTTGCACTGTGCAAAGATTGTTGGTAGCTAGTTATTATCGTGGATTTTTAGGCTACTACAATTTTCCTCGACCATTGTAAAAACATTCATAGCGGATGATTACATACTGTATGGCTAAAACACAGTATTGTACGGCACATATGAGCAGACTGCATGGGAGCTTTGAAAAGAGTGCTTTGGATAAGAGTGATCTTTAGAACTTCTGCACACTAACAGTTTTGCAACTACATAATTAACATATTAGCTGAAAGTAATGTGGCTTGAACATTAGCTAAGATAAACTTCACACTGCTCATGAGTGGGACATTTGGTTGCCTACAATTGACTATCATTTATAATATTATTTTAATCAGTACACTGTTTCACAAGCACAATATTGGTGTAATTACTGTAAGAGATATGCTGAACATAAATTAACCAATAGATCGTTATTCATGTCTTCATGCTGGTGTTGTTATGTTGTGGTAAACAACTTGTAGCCTACTGTTCTTAAGAGGTTTTAATGTTTCTTTTGACACAGCACAAACTGTATAATGACAAAGCCCATCTAGTCACCGCAACCCTTTTTGAGGCGGGTCAGGACCGCTTCGGCCCGACCCGCCTCAAAAAGCAGGTCCAGAGCAGGTCCATTTTCGGGCACGACTTGTCGTGTCTAGTTTGCGTAATGGCGCAGTTGAACTGGTAATGCAAAATGCATTCAGCGCGGCCAAAAGCGCCAGTGGAAAAAGCCCCATTAAATGACTTTGCTTGGATGAGCCTCAGAGCAAACAAGCATATTGCCGCGCTGCCTGCTGTGTGTTATGCTGCAGTAGCTGCTGTCTGCGTCCTATAGCAGACAGTGGCAGGGAGGGAAGGGGGTCTGTCTGTGTGTGTGTGTGTGGGGGTGGGGGGTGCTATTTATACTGTACCTCCACTGCAGTGCCGTCCCAGTCGGAGAGAAGACAGGAGGAGGGAGGCGGGGCATTGGGGAGAGGGGAGGACGGAGAGGGAGAGAGGGACGGAGATGATAGACGAGAAGATACGAGGAGAGTGGTGGGAAATTGGGCAGGGACAGAGCGACATGGAGCAGCGGGGAGCTTGGGAGATAGAGGGAGGGGGAGAGAGAGGGGGAGAGAGAGAGGGAGAGAGCGAGAGAGAGAGAGGTGATGTGATTTCCCGTCAACGCTTTCTCCTTCATTCACTCCACACAAGTGATTCGGTGCCAACAAGCTCCCAGTGACTTGATCTTATGTCCCTTGTCACGCAGCATCAAAGCAGTTTTACTAATGACTCATTATGCACAATTTCACCGTAGGACCGCCTTACTTCACTGTCACTTATTCTAGCTCTCACTTGCAGTACCCTCTTCCTATATAGTCCATATGCCTGAACATGTTACAGTAGTATTCTATACTGTGTCAATGTACAGTGCATCTTATTGCTAATACACAAGGCGTGTGTTATGTTAATGTGATGTTAAGACTTCAAGATCATGTCACAGTTACAAAATGTCTTTAAAGGTGGACTCAAGTTAGAGCAGCCAGAGAACCGCACATGTCTGCCCCACACTGTGGATGGTGATGTGTGAGGCTAGGGGGGTGAGAATAGATCAGTGTGATTCACTCACAAGCGAGTATCTTCATCAAAAGAGTGTCGTGCCGGTTTCAACGACGATGAATTCCAAGTGTGTGTGTGTGTTTGTGTGCGTGCGTGCGTGTGTGCATGCGTGTGCGCGCGCGTGTGCATGTGTGCGTGCGCGTGTGTGTGTGCGCGCGTGTGCGTGTGCGCACGTGTGTGCGCTCGTGTGCATGCGTGTGTGTGTGCATGTGCGTGCGTGCGGGTGTGTGTGTGTCTAGAGCAGCCCTAATGAAGCGCTTAACCATGAGGCTAGGTGCAGGACTTGGTGTAAGGGGATAAGACAGACAGGGCAGGACAGGCAGGGAAATCAACTGTCAACAGCAACATGCTTGCACTCTTCTCATTAAATGCTTGTGGGGAAGGGAGGCGTAGGCCAAATGAGTATTGATTGTGGTTGGCCAGTACAGAGCCGCTTTCACGGGCCTCTCCCACACGTCATTGGCTCTCCACGTCCCCATTAAGTGGGAACAAGAGGGATCAGCGGTAAGCTGGGACCCAATTAAAGACAGGACCACAGCATGGCAGACAGGCTGGCTGGCAATGCCTCCTATACTTTGTACAAAGCATTCTTTCATTCTTTCTTTCTTTCGTTTTGATTTTGGCGATTTTTCCGTTTGCCATTTTTATTTAGTCTATTCTTCCAAGTGTTTCAGGTTAAGTGACAAGAATCAAGTTGTTGGTTTATTCAGTAAAACTCCAGTCAAGCCACTCTCATATGGTACTGGTGTAGGCAATGTACTAGAACGTAAGCGGAATGCTACTAACAGTTACCAACAGGCTCCTCTTCATACACATGTATGAGAGTATGTAGCCATCTTTAAACCCTGAACAGGCCTGCATCAGACAATAGACAATACCATGACATGAAACATTCATGAGAAAAGCAACGTAACTAAACACAATGCAACACACACGACACACAACAATCGAGCAGAAAGAGGAGGAGCATGGGGGGTGACGGGTGGTCCACGATGAACTTAATGAATGAGAAACTGGCGGGGAGGGACCTGTTTAAAATGAAGCGCCTGCCTGCTAAGGGCCAATGAGTAGGGTGAGTCAGCTGGGGTTAGTGGATTAGCAGAGTGGGGGAAGGATGCCCACGCATACTTTCTGCGGCTGCGCGGGACGTAAATGTCGTCATGTATAAAGTCCGTGCGGACTGTCTGCGCACCGCCAAAGTTTTTTGTCCGCGCGGAATTGTGCACGTTGACTGCGTATGTGCGACAGGCTAAAGCCCACTACAGATGGAAATTAATGTCCTAATAAGCTCACAAATGTGAGTGTTATAAATATTATAAATATTTTTGGGTACATGTTAGGTACATCTATTCTGTTTTCTTTCCCACAAGAAATAGACACGTCCCAAAAGAATTACTCGAGAAGTTTGCACGTGCTGCCAAAACATCCGCGGTGCGCTAGCTGCAGGCATGCTGCCCAACAGAACATATTCCGACAAAACTGTAGTAAAGTGAAGTAAAGTGTAACGTCAGAGTGTCGTAAATACATACATTCCCAAAGGCAATAATAATGTTGTAGTCAAGATGCCTATTCCGAGACCGAGTCTTCACCGAGACCAGAGTGTTCCAAGACAGAGACAAGACCAATTCCAAGGCAGGGCGAGACCAAGTCGAGACCGAGACCAGACCAGTTCAAGTCTCATATTGCAAGATATATAGCCTTCTTGCAGACATTGACTGTGCAGTAGAATATATTATGCATGTGTGCAATTCATTGCCTAACATTGTTGGATTAGACGGAGGCATGACATTACGTAGTATTTTCTTTATGGGTAGGCATACAGTTGAATACACGCATTAGGAAAGTAGGCCAAAATTAGGTCGGTGAGTGGCAGGGTCGGACTGGGACTGATAAACAGCCCTGGACTTTAAAGCCAACTGGCCCGAGAACTGTCTAGAGTAGATCTTGTTGACAAATATAAATAATCGACACACCATCCAGCCTGGCCCTTTCTTTTGGCCATTCATTGTTTTTAAATAAATATAAATTTAGGCTACAATCAGTCTGACTAACACACACAGCAAGAGAGCGATGCGCTGCAGTTGCAGCCAGCCGGCCTGCCCAGTGGCAATACTTAAAGTACAACATTAGAAATGTAAGGGAGGATTTACTTCTATTCACAATAATTATCATTAGACATGCACTGGGCGGCAATAATTACATTCCCACAGTCTTGACCGGTCTTGAAGTAAAATCCCGAGACCTCTTGGTCCAAGACCGAGACAAGACCAAGTAAAAATTCGGTCGAGTTCAAGACGAGACTGACCTTAAAAAAGTGGTCAAAAGTGGTCTCGCCATCGGCATTGCAAGAGGCCACATATTTGGTATTATACCCGGGCCTTGACTGTCAGCTGGTGACCAGCAGCATGCAAACTTCTTCAGGAGGGGCAGAACACAATTTGCCTCTCCTGATGTCACACCTTGACACCACAAAGAAAGAGGGTTGAAAATGTTGATGTATGCAGCGATAGAAATGTCTCCTCCTCACACATTCCTTCCATCTATCCCTCCCAATGTCCGGCCGTACTCCCGTTGTTGCGTGACTGATGGTTTTAATTACCTGTTAACTCCCTGTGCTCAGCAGATACACATGATAGATGGGAGCTCGTGGCTGGTGGAGCCACCATCTGGCCAGGGGATAACATCAAACCCCCCCCCCCCCACCCCCCTTTTCCCTGTCCCACTGTCACACTATAGACAACTATCGCAGCAGGGGGAGTTGCAGGTGTGCCCGGGGGAGAGAGAGGGAGAGAGGGAGAAAGAGAGAGAGGGAGAGAGAGAACAAGAACCCGGCCTAGTTTAGATGCAGTTGACAGCTATTTAGTGTCACAAGGGTCACATTCATTTTTCATCTCTCTCTCTCTCTCTCTCTCTCTCTCTCTCTCTCTCTCTCTCTCTCTCTCTCTCTCTCTCTCTCTCTC
>JAODOY010045101.1:0-19545 GCA_025399855.1 Forbesichthys papilliferus | reverse complement strand
CCCCCCCCCACACCCCCACCCCACCCTCCCTGCAGGGAAAGACCGGTTCTCTCTCTCAGGCTACAATGTCAACCCTCCCCTCTGTATTGAGAGTGTTCACTGCGTGTTCTCTACCGCTCTCCCAAGCCACACTCTGTTCTCCCAAACCTCCACCTTGTTCCAGTCCACCTCTCCAAGGGGAACACCAAGAGTAGTGCATTACATCAGTGTGTGATCTAATGTGTGTGTGGTTTAGGAAGGAAGAGGAAGGGTGGTGTCCTATAGAAACTCTACAGTGCTACGGATGCAGGTCAGGTCCGCTAGGACAGACGTCACGTAACAAATTGACACATTAACACACCTTAATGGCAGCAGAGCTGCTGCTGATAATGGGGAAAGCCTACACCATACAGTATATTAAAAGGCATAGCAAGTGATTGCATGCTACTGTTATATTAGCCAAATATCTCCTCGAGGGACTCTAGCCTAGCTTAACGTTCTCTGTGTGTGCTGAAAATACAATACCGTAGGTACTACACAGCCCTGGCTCCGTAAACAGGAACATAAACAAAGTGGTGCGGACCGCACACAAAAAACAACAACAACACCCTAGCCCTCGCAATGCATTTACAATGTATGGGGCAAAGCTTGTGAGGGAGAAGGCTATGGCATTGAAGAGAGAGGTGTTCTTGTTTTGATGGAGTTCAAATACGAACAAAGCAGAGGAGAGGGGAATAAAGAGGAAGACAGCTACAGACGCAGAAGGAGGCAAGGAGCCGAGCAGGAGAGACAGACCAGTATGGTTGGGGTTTCCACTATGGGAACAGAGCAAGTGTGCAGGTCCCAGCTGAGGTTGTGTCCCTGCTCTTGTTTTGATAAACCCCTGAGTCTCCGGGTAACTAAACAATCAGGCATGCACTCAAAACAACACACGGTCCTGATAGCAAAGCACACAGAACCCTGAAGAGCTTGTCGTGCATTTCGCCATCACATTAACTCTCCCCCCCAGCTCCGTTTATTAGCCTGCAGTTAAAAGGCAGGGTTAGTCACTCTCAAGAACGCTTGCTAATTTCGAGCGCAAATCAAAACACTGCGTCGCCGCCTCACACATTGAAATGCATTGTGATGCAAAGCGTAGTACTCTGGTAGCTCTACGGATTTGTAGTTGTGACCAGTGTTCGCCACTTTGTTTGTGTTCCTACATACGGATCCAGGGCGATGTAGAAGTATCGGACCATTTTAACACGATCAAAGAACGGTAAGATAGAGCAATGCGAGGAGATATTTGTTGAATATGACAAAACGTGCATTATCTTACAATTAGCTTGCAATAGCTGACTACACCTTTAATAATGACATGGGCCACATCACACTATTAAACTACACTGTTCCGCTTATAGGCGTGCCAAGCTCATGTGACTCTGGCACACTATTGTTAGCATTCTCATCGTTATTCTGACTATTTTGCAAATAACGTATACTGAAAATACTCAGGTTAGGAGCCTATAGCACCTTCCGGAATAATGGTTATTGCCGCGTGTCTCTCTGTCACTCCACCTTTAACTCCGTCTATTCCATCTGATTTTCAACCAGTTGGGGAAAGTAGAGTATATGATTTCTCTGAACCCCCCAGCCTCTCTTTCTCTCTCTCTCTCTATGAGTCATAAAGCCAGCTAGAACAACACAGTGTCTCTTGGCTGGGTGTGGTGGCCTACAGGGGAGCAGCTGTTGTTCCTCCAGGGACGGCCTATATGCTGGCTCTCTTCCCTGGAACAGCTTCCCCTGGCCCAACTCCCTCCCCTTATCTGGTTCCTGAACGATTAGCCCGTCGCCCTCAGCTCTCTCTCTGGCTCTCTCTCTGGCTCTCTCTCTCTCTCTCTCTCTCTCCCCCTCTCCCTCTCTCTCTCCCTCCCTCCCTCATTGGCCATATCAAGGAAGCTGCTGAAGCCTCTATAAAACAGACTGTTTTCACATTAAAACTGTGTTTGTGTGTTGGTCACATGCGGGTCGAGTGACTGCATAATATGTTTCTGTAAACACATGTACACACATGGAAGTGTCACGTGTGGTATTTTATGGCAAAACAACTGTCTTCTCAGATACTATATGTGTACAGTATACAGAACACATTGTATGCAGTGTAAACATGTAAAGTATACACTACATATGGAAATACCCTGATCAAATCGTGAAGTTTGAAAAAAGTATAATGAAAACACATAATGATAATATTTTACACACTTTAACTGCCAGGAATATACTTTATATAAGACTACATATTTATACAATACATTACTATATAATATAAATATCAAACTTTAAAACTTGTTTTAATAGTTTGACAAACTAGTGTAATGCTTCAATTAAAATAAAATCACTTCTCATAAGGTGTGTGTGTGTGCGTGCGTGTGTGTGTGCGTGCGTGTACAGTACCGGCATTAACTGTACTTAATGAAGTGTTGTGAGCATGAAATTACCAAATGGCAATAACAGATCAACTTCAGCTGAAGTGTGTGTGCATGTGTGCGCGCGTGTGTGTGTGTGCGTGCGTACACGTTGCCAGTGGTGACTACATTTTATTAGATCTGTGAGTCAAAGCCAACTTTAGTGTGGTCAGAGGAGCAATCAAGCCACAGTGGTGCACATACACACACACACATACATGCACCCTTCAAGAGACAGGAGAAGAAAGAGAAACAGCCCCATCCTGCTACTTCATACGCTTCAGTTCAAAGACGAGCCCTAGTTTTCAAGTTTCGAGTTCAAACTATGCCACACACACACACACACACACACACACACAGTCAGGCTTAGTGTCAACGTCTACTGTAGCAAACCACAGACAAGGCAATCTTTTGATCTACTGTCAGTGTTAAGACCATCAATCACTCTTTCATAAACTAAAAAACAATATTCACTCAGTGAAATCTATTTTTTACAAGTGTGAGGAAGATCGTATGTCCCTCTCGGGGAATCAAACCCCGACCTCCCACGCCAGCCGCTCTACAAGGCAGGCTAAAACCCATGGGCTCTAGCCTGTTTCGTCAGAGCGTCCTATGAGGTGTCAGGTAGTGAGAATTAATTTCACTGCACAGCTACCTGCTGGCCAACGTTACAGTTGCAGTGTAAGTGGCAACTTTCTAACATACAGTACTCTTTCCATTTTGCACGACACTGTAATAAATAATTCCACTTTATTATTAAAATGAACAAAATGGTAATTTATTGTGAATCACACGCTCACACACACACACACACACACACACACACACACACGCAGCCGGCCATGTAAACAAAGGAGCTCATTTTACAACACACAGAGGGAGCGTGATGTCATTCTCTGCTCAGGACATAATTACTCCACCATATCTTTATCCATCCATCCATCCATCCTCATCCGCTTATCCGGAGTCGGGTCGCGGGGGCAGCAGCTCCAGCAGGGGACCCCAAACTTCTCTTTCCCGAGCCACATTAACCAGCTCTGACTGGGGGATCCCGAGGCGTTCTCAGGCCAGTGTGGAGATATAATCTCTCCACCTAGTCCTCAGTCTTCCTCGAGGCCTCCTCCCAGTTGGTTGTGTCTGGAACACCTCCCAAGGGAGGCGCCCAGGGGGCATCCTTACCAGATGCCAGTACCACCTCAACTGGCTCCTTTCAATGCAAAGGAGCAGCGGCTCTACTCAGAGTTCCTCACGGATAGCCAAGCTTCTCACCCTATCTCTAAGGGAGATGCACGCCACCCTCTTGAGAAAACCCATTTGGGCCGTTTATACCCGTGATATCAATCTTTTGGTCATGACCCACCCTTCATGACCATAGGTGAGGGTAGGAATAAAAATTGCCCGATAGATCGAGAGCTTTGCCATTCGGCTCAGCTCTCATGCATTGGATGGTTCCCTGTTTCCTCCTCCTGATGGTTTTCCAGAAACACTTTGGTGCAGACCAAACTACCTTCTCCATGTCTTCTTCGATCTTCTCCCACATCCACTGTTTTACCTCTGCAGAGGCTGCAGCTCTTCGGGCCGCTGGTACCCTGCAACCGCCTCTGGAGTCCTCTGGGATATCATATCCCGGAAGGCCTCCTCCTTCAGTCGAACGGCTTCCCTGACCACCGGTGTCCACCACAATGATCGAGGGTCACCGCCCCTTGAAGCACCCAAGACCTTGAGACCACAGCTCTCCACTGCAGCTTCAGCAATGGAAGCTTTGAACATTGCCCACTCAGGTTCAATGTACCCAACCTCCAAAGGGATGCCAGAGAAGCTCTGCCGGAGGTGTGAGTTGAAGATCTCACAAGTAGGTGGCTTCTCCAGACGTTTCCAGTTCACCCGCAATACCCGTTTGGACATACCATGTCCAAAGTCTTCTTCCGCCCTGTGACAACAGTCAGAGTTTTCCCCAGCACAACCCGTAAATGCAGGGAGCCTCCCGTCTACCTGGAAAAACTCCAATTTTCGGCGCTCAGCCAGGAACTT
The DNA here is from genome assembly GCA_025399855.1 of Forbesichthys papilliferus. NCBI lineage: Eukaryota > Metazoa > Chordata > Actinopteri > Percopsiformes > Amblyopsidae > Forbesichthys > Forbesichthys papilliferus. The sequence goes on along the minus strand of JAODOY010045101.1, from coordinate 15,091 downwards.
GTGAATATCCCCACACCCTGGGCAACTCCAGAAAATAATAAAGTCCATCCCCTATCCAGAAGTACGGTTCCAGAACCAAGACTGTCTGTAGAGGTATGTCCCCCAGAGTCTTGTCACCCATATAGTAGCACACCCAACCCCCACGGTTCCTCCCACAAGTGGTGGGCCCATAAGATGAAGAAGAGGATAGTGTTAGTGTTTGCTTGTTAGGGCTGTGCCCGGCTGGGCTCCGTGGCAAACCCAGCCACCAGGCGCTCATCCTGAAATCCTACTTGTCGGCCCTAAAGCAAAACGGAAAATGTTGGCTAATAATTTAGGAAAACTAACACCATGGCTAAATTTGGCGGTTTTCCAGTCTTGGAGTTGTGTTGGACTCAGATCTAAGCTTTAGGCCCCACATCAACAGGGTAGTGAAAATATCACTTTAATCTGAAAAATATAGCTAAAGTTAGATCATTTTTAAATCAAAAAGATGCCGAAAAACGTATTCATGCTTTTGTCTCGCTGACTCGACAACTGTAATTCGCTGTTCACCGGCCTCCCAATATATTAAGAAATATATTAAGAGACTACAGCTCATTCAAAATCTGCAGCTAGGCTTTGAACAAGAACTAAGAGGAGAACATATTACTCCAGTCTTGGCTGACCTACACTGGCTACCAGTAGCATGCAGAATTTATTTTAAGGTCCTTCTCCTTACATATAAGGCAGGGGTGGGCAATTATTTTCACTTGGGGACCACATTGAAAATGTCAGAGAACTTTGCGGGCCACGCTACTTTGTTAACACATTTTAAAATAAAACACAAAACAGCTGACTTGCATATATACAGTATGAATATAGGCAATTCCTATGCAAAACAATTTTCATAATCAAACCTAACAGTTGACTTTAACTATGTTTTCTTTTACCCAGCAGTAAATAAAGTAACATTCCGCAGAGCTCGTCAAGTAATTTTATGTTGTATTATTTTGTATTTTTATGTTTAATGTACCGGGTAGAACGTCTCAACGGGCTGCATCCAGCCCCCATGCCTGGCTTTGCCCAGGCCTGATATAAGGCGTTACATGGACTAGGACCAAACTATATTGCTCAAGCAATGGTCCACTACATACTCCCCAGAACACTAAGGTCGTGTGACAGTCGATTACTGAAGGTTTCTAGTAAGAGCAATAATAAAATCAGCAATGCAGGGTTTATTAACCATGACCCCAAGCAATGGAACTCACTACCTATAGCTGTCAGGGAATCCGGCTCAGTAAATACATAAAAATAAAAAATAAACTAATCTATTCAAATTAGCTTTTAGCTATCTTGTAACTGCAATACTCTGCACTGCTAAACTGCTACAGAAAATGGTGCACGTGCAACGTGACTGTTGTCTGTCTCAATCTGCTGTCATCTTATTTCTTACTTCATTTTAGCTATGTTATTTCAGTATCATATTAAGTAAAAATCTCATTGAAGGCCCGATCACCGTACCGGTGGTGTTGTGGTGGGAGAAAGACCTGTGGCAAGCCCGTTTGGAACAGTGATCAGAGACAAATTGTCTGTGTGTCAATCTCATCGAACAAGCATTGTCTAATAGTCTGTAGTTGTTTTGGTGAATATACAAGCTGGGTCTGTATATCTGAGGCTATACAGCACCCTTGTATGCATACGAGGGAGTCTTGGTAATTCCTACACTGAGGTTAGTGGTGCAAGGGGATATAACCATCCAAAAAAGACATGTACTGATAACTAAACTGCTACTGGAATATGCACTTCCTCCACCAGATTAGCATGGCACTATACGCATGGTGCTGATGTTCTGACATAGCAACAAAAAGGATAAGGTTTTAATTTATCTTATTTTTATATCATCTGATTCCTTCAACCATTTTTATAAACGTATCATTTCAGTATAATGTTTTGTATGTTTATTGTATTCCTTTATGCACCTGTTTTAAAAATGTCTTTGCTTTTTTTATCTGATTCCTCAAACCATTTTTATTCATGTTTTTCTCTGTATTTCCGTATTTGTTTATGGGAAGCACAACTAGTGTACGGTATTACCTCTCTGTAAAGCACTTTGAACTGCAATTCTGTCTGAAAAGTGCTGTATAAATAAAGATTATTGATGATAATATAGTACACCTTTAACAGTACTGAAATAAAAAGACATGTGAAACAGCAGTATATAAACATCTTCACCATCACATGTATATTCACTGAACTAGTAAATCAAACAGGAGAAACAAAAGCCCTATATGAAACTAAACTTCATAAATAGCAATGGTTGCGAGCTCTGAGTAGTAATGTGTGACTGTTCTTTGAGGGAGAAACAGGATGGAACACAGCCACAGGCTTTAGCGCTGCACACTAGTTATTTGTAAAACCCTGAGGGTTTCTGATACACATACAGTACATGTTTGTGAAACATTGTGGGACCAGCATCACTCACAAACAATACAATTTAACCATTCTCAATTAGGAGGTGAACTGATGGAAATAGTTTGGGAAATACCCCGTCACATTCTTGTTACATGTGGTCCTTTTGATTTAAACAAAGCTAACTCTAGGACTAACCCACGTTGCTTTTAATGGGAAAAGTACGTCAGAGGATATGCCTACTTGCCTGTGCGTAAGTGTGTGTGTGTGTGCGTGCGCACGCGTGCGTGTCTATGCACATGTTTGTTCCAACATGTCTGTACTTGCATGCTTTATTGTATGTTTCAGAAAGAAAGATAAAGAGGGAAACTGGATTCCAATCCTAAGGCAAATGCAAACTGTGTGTGTGTGTGTATTTGAATTTGAGGCTTTATGTTATCTCTCCAACTCCATGTGCAAGGCAGGACAGTATCAGGGAATAGATAAGAGCTGGAACTGTGGTCAGATGTACAATGTTTGTGTGTGAGTGCGTGCGTGCGTGCGTGCGTGCGTGCGTGCGTGCGTGCCCCTTAGGCCAACAGGAAGATTACCTTCCACCAAGCACGCCAGTATTCCCCTATGGCAGATTAAAATCATGCACAGCACGCACACCAACATAGAGATACACTGTGTGAATGAGCAGACCCACAAGCTCTTATCCTTCTTGGCAAAGCAAGGAGCAGTGCAATAGTTCTTTGTATCAAATATTAGCCTAAAACAGGCAAAGTGTCAACACAATCGACTTGAAAACATGTCGGAATTGTGTAAATACATTGGCCTCCAACCCAGAATTATGCAAATACCTGCAAAAGGTGTGCGTGTGTATGCTGTGTTAGGTATGTATGTTATATGTATACATGCATGCACAGAACATGTTCTAAAAATGTCATTCTGGAATTGGTGACCTTTAACGCTACATTAAGGAGGGGGAGAGGGGGCCGGTTTGATCTAAGTCTGTCTGTCTGTCCGTCCATACCTAATACCAGCTGGCAGAACGGAAGAGTGCATCTGGACTAGCTGGCGCCGGGGAATATAGGACACGTTTAGAAGCAGCCCATGTAAACAGTGAAGCTAACGCCAAATACTGTACTGTATGTGAGCCCTACTTACATGTCCCATCTCATAGAATTCATGTTTGCTCCGGCTGTGTTGTCAGTTACACTGTCTGTTAAAACAATTTAAAAAAAACCCCATAGTGAATAAACTGCAAGGAATGTTCGGGTCCTGTGTCATCATTTCTGCGTTATATCTGACGTATCCTGCCATAGGATGCATGTAAAAATGCGACAGCAATTCAAATGGAACGTTCAGCTCCCAAGAGAGGAAAGTCTCTCCAAAATAATATTAGGACAATTGAATGATTCGGGGCCTGTAAATAAGAAAATAAAAATAACTGCCTAGTGATTGATAATTCTGTCGAGGCCCCCCTGGCCTCCATACGCACGCCAGCTGTCGTGGTTGCCACCCAAGTCCACCTCCTAACAGACCGTGGTACTGTATAGGAGTGTACATAGAGTACACACCCCACCAAAGTAGCGCTGCTCTAGCTGACTGAATTATGTGCTTGCCTGGGCACGTTCCGGTCATGTCACCTGCTACACTTCACACCCTTTCATCTCTCAATTATGAACCCCTCATATGGATGGGATATGTGATCTGGAAATTCTTTAGTACAGTGCAAGTGTAAGGAGTGAGCTGTGTACAATGACACAAAGTAAAAAAAAATTTTTTTTTAAAAGCATTATTGCTACGATGAAATTAACACAGGCAGCATTTTGCTAGTACGATATATTTAAACATCAATGTATGTTGACAATTAAATCATGTAGACTCTTCTTTATATTTTAAGGTGTTTCTATTCAAAGTTGTTTGCTGAAGCTAATTTAAAACTAGTGTAACAAGCAGAGGAACATCTCCTGTTGCTAGCCCCCATATAGGGCTAGTTGCTTCAGCGAGAGAAAGAGACACAGTGGCACAGTTTAGCCCCCTGACGTTAGTCCTGTTTTCAGAATGCATTCACTTATATACTGTGCAATATACTTATTTCCATCCATAGCTTACACACTTGTGTCAAAGACAAAACACAAACTCTAACACGAACACTAACTAACTAACTGTTTTCACCGGGACAGAGATCACTTTTATTTTGTTTCCCTTATATTTTCCTAAAATATCTTTGGAATTTCTGTATTGTTTAATTACCATACTGTGATTAGGGCTTTACAAATCACAATACTTGATATAACACTGAGTTCTCTCTTCCTTTAATAAATTATGGATGACAGCAAAGGGTGGGAACTTTATACTTTTGGGGTAACCTCAACATGCCAAAACAATTTCATGAAGAAATGAAAACCATAACGTAGCTAGGCTCGACAGTTTGGGACATTTTGTTTCCTTTATCCCTTAAACTCTTTAAGGACTACAGCCATTACAAATTATTATACCCCAACTGTAATCTTGCTGTAAACTGTTCCAAATACATGATCTAGCCAGTGTTTACGTAACTCGATCTTTTTTGTCCTATTTGAGTACTTCTTTTTTTAAATTTACCTTAATTTGAGCCTGCTTGGCTGGCCAGTGTTCACTCTGCCAAACACTACACCATGGCTCACATAACAATAAAGACTGCACAAACAGTATTCAGATGCCTGACTTTATACAGTTTCTATAAATGGTTAAAGAAGAGTAGTCTGTACTGAGATCTTGCTATTGTAATCATCTGAACAGCTCAACTGAACACTGATAAACAAGAATAAACATATGGTTTTATTACGCTGTTGACATGCAAATGGTCAGAAATTGGAAAACTACTTTTCAAACATGCAAGAGTGGGTCAGAGTGGAAGAGAGAGATAGAGATTCACTAAAGAAGCATCGGTTTGACAAGCCTGTGACATAGCATCACTGCAATCACTATAATTAGTAGAGACATACAAGTATAGCTCACATACATACATACATACATACAGTATACATAACCAAATTTATGCTTAGGAACAATGAAACACACACACACAGTATGCAAATGTCAAAGTAGAGCTACACAGTAATAGCTTTTTCCCCTGCGGAGCCTGTGTCCATCTGGTAATAATTGCAGTATGTAGCAACCGTAGCTAGCAACCGTAGCTGTGTTTAGATACAGCCCTGACACGGGGCCCTCTGACGCTGACAAAGGTGGTGTAAGTGTGTTCGCACTAGAGTGTGCATGTAGGGTTATGCCTTTACGTAGCACCAGGGAGAGCCAAGTGCAGGTGCCACTGGAAGCGCTAGTGGTGAGTAGCCTGTAATGGGGCACAATGTCATCCTACTGCTGAATTTACCGCTAACGTCATCATTACTGTATTTGAGAAGGAATAGTACGGATTTACTGGTAATTCTTCTGGTCTTCATCTGCAGTAAAATCATTGCTCCATGGCACTACTTAAGGTATAGGTATAGAATGTATTATTTGTAATAATTAGGTGACCACATAACAAACTCTACCCTAATGGCCCACTTAAACATCACCGTGTCTGTCTCCCAGGAACATTTAGCGATATTTCTGGAAATGTTCAGCTCGTCAACATTTATCGTGACAGAAAAATCATAGTCACAGTACCATATTTTCATGCTTTTTCTAACGTAGCAATCTACCTATGCTTATTCATACAGTAAAAATACATGTTAGTTTGTGGAGCAATGTATCACCTATTGAGGTAATACAATTATTTTACAATGGGGTTCCTACTGTAGACGCAACGTTCCCTGAGAAATTACAGCAGGGTTTATCAACCTCAGACAGCAGCGGTTGATACATGACAGGGGATAGTTAGAACCATATACAGTGTCCCATAGACCTGGTCATTGGTGTCATCATTACTCTCAGCAGTCGGCAGCACTTCAGAGTCTACATTTTAAAATTGAATAGGAACACAGAAGGGCATTTTTCTTATTGTTGAGGTTTGGGTTATGCAATGCTCAGGTTATTTTCAGTGCAAATAAACAGACCTTTCGACATACAATCCAGATATGTTGAGGTCTCCGTTTGCTAACTGGTGAACGTTAAAAGTCATATGCCGGCACACATTTTGCACGTCAGCCCTGGACAAACCTTTTGTTATCAATGAATGAGGGCCAAAGTTATAAAACTAATACAGACTAGCAGAATAGCTGTACTCTGACTAAAGTAAACTGGAATGGAAACATCACAGAGGATTTAAGTGGCTTTCCATTTGCCCTGAGTGATTCAAGTGTTTTCTATAGCGCTCGGACATGAAGCAAGTTATAGCTTGCATGTTGCAAAATTCTTACTTTACCAACTTAGCGATCTCGTAATTGATTTTGATTGACAAAAATTGACAAAACCGGTAAAATTGCAACATTCAAATTAATCACAGACCGTGTTAGGAAAGAATATCGAAAACTCCATTCATTTTTCTCATAGGGAACAATGCTTAGACCCAGAAGTCCTATATGGACATGGGCACATCTGAAAATGACGTACATTTATGCCTTTACGTAGCACCAGGGAGAGCCAAGTGCAGGTGCACAGACCCCAGGTCTATAGGACCATGTGCTGTTTTTGAACAGGGCACGTGCCACTTCCATTACAAGTCATAGACTGCAGCTGTAAGTAAATGATGTAAGTACAGTGATGACAGGTTATTGTTAGGTTGGGAATAATTGGGAAGGGGGAGTCTCCACCTGGTCGCAGGGACAACGAGAGTCGCTCGCAGAGCATGTTCTAATAATAGCACTAGTCGCCATGGAGCTCCATCTAAAAATTATATTTAATTGTGTTGCTGTTTTTTTCTTATTTTCTTATCAATAACACTTGCATTGATGAAGATTTGAAAATGACAATATTGAATTTAACATTTTCAAAACAATGTTGTATGAACGAACTCTGATCTTGTCTGGGCTCAAAGATCAATATTGTTCACATGACAACAAACCATCTCACTATGCTGAGACAAGCAAACGGGCGCAGCTATGGTGGGAGCTATAAAACAAAATAAACTAGGTAGGTCCATCTCATTTGTCTGACTGTGGCGACGGCTAAAAAGCGCAACGTAGCGAGAAATTTCTCTCCGATGTCCAACAGAGGGCTACGATGGTTAGAGTGTCGGCTGTGTCCGTGAACTTGACAGAGCAGCTGGACCAGGATCTAGTTATAGGCTAAAGATGGTTTCTGTTGACAGCAGCAGTAGGCTTACACCGCAGCTGATGACGTTTATTTGAAATTGTGTTTAATGGAAAGAGCACATGATTTGAAGATGTGACAGCTAAAAAGGTAATATGTATAGTCGGCTATTGTAAGATAACGCACTTTGTCAAATTCAACAAATACCTCCTCGCATTTCAAACAATTATCTGTTGGCCTATTTCTACAAATAGAAACATAAACAAAGCGGTGAGCACTGCTCGCTACAACAACGCCGCTTTGCTTCAAAATGTTTTTCAATGTGCGGTGTGGGGCGGCAGACGGATTTTGATTTGTCTTAAGAGTTGGCAAGCCTTCTTGAGAACCTGCCCTTGCATTTAATTGTTTCTGAAGGTGTGATTTCAAACTAAACGCTATAACAAATGTGCTCATTCACACACAACTGTCTAATTCTAATGAAGTTAATGGCATAGAGGAGTGGAGGGCATTACAGGAATTGCATGACGTGCACAGAGCCAGAAAAGGGCATAGGACACAAGTGACATATTGTAGTAGTTCACCCACCCGGCACTCTCTCGTGACTTACTGGCACAGCCACATATCATAGGACGAAATGGAGCTCTGCAAAAACATCCAGTTTGGGGCATTTACGGTCAGGCCGACAAAGAGATGAGTACTGAGAGTCCTTCAGGTGCCGTTTGGCAAACTCCAGGCGGGCTGTCATGTGCCTTTTACTGAGGAATGGCTTCCGTCTGGCCACTCTACCATACAGGCCTGATTGGTGGAGTGCTGCAGAAATGGTTGTACTTCTGGAAGGTTCTCCTCTCTCCACAGAGCAATACTGGAGCTCTGTCAGAGTGACATAGGGTTCTTGGTCACCTCCTTGTCTAAAGCCCTTCTCCCCCGATTGATCAGTTTGGCAGGGCGGCCAGCTCTAGGAAGTCCTGGTGGTTCCAAACATCTTCCATTTACGGATGATGGAGGCCACTGTGCTCATTGGGACCTTCAATGCTCCAGAGATCTTTCTGTAGCCTTCCCCATATTTGTGCCTCGATACAACTGTCTCGGAGGTCTACAGACATTTCCTTGGACTTCATGGCTTAGTGGGTGCTCTGACATACTGTCAACTGTGGTACCTCATATAGACAGGTGTGTGCCTTTCCGAATCATGTGCAATCAATTGAATTTGCTACAGGTGGACTCCAGTCAAGTTGTAGAAACATCTCAAGAATGATCGGTGGAAACAGGATGTACCTGAGCTCCATTTTGAGTGCCATGGCAAAGGCTGTGAATACTTAAGTACATGTGTGATTTTTTAAATATTTTGTATTTTTAATACATTTGCAAACATTTCAAACAAACCTACTTCATTTAGTTATTGTGTGTAGAATTTTGAGGAACAATTAAAAAAAAATATTAAATCAATTTTGGAATAAGGCTGTAACAAAGGCTATAACAAAATATGGAATAATACTTTCCGGATGCACTGTATGTATGTATGTATGTATGTATGTATGTATGTATGTGAGTGGCTGTAAAGGATGTATATATAAATATACATACATACATATACACATACCTCTTACTCCATCCTGAGGTTGTGTAAACAGCCACAACAGTCTGACCTCACAAAGAAGTCATTCATATGTGCACGCAAACCACATGCGCGCAAACACACACATGCACACTTACAGTTATAGTACACGTGCGCACACAACAGAGGTCTCAAAAGGTTTCGGTCTAAACTTTAACTGAGCTTGAACTCACACAAAGCCACACAGTGACCGCATAAGAACTACTTCTCAGGTTACGGACTGGACTAAAATAGACCATAAGTACATATTACTGCTATCTGATGACGTAGATTATAGGTCGACAACGTGTATTACAGACACACATACATATAATGAATTCAGTACCAAACGGGAAAAGGGGAGCATTGCAGTAACTACTTAGATAACATTTTCTGGAAAATGTAGGACGATTCTGTAGTTTACAGACCATCTCTAGTGAGAGAAAAGAAGTGCTATATTTGTTTACTTAAAAAGAAAATGGCAGGAAAACAGTCAAGTGATCGTCATTAAATGTCAAGACATAACCTCAAACCCCTATTTTTCCTATCCACACATATTTCAGGCCAGGGCTTCCTAAACTATAGACTGGGACCAAAATGAAGGAAGGGCCTGTTTCAAGTGGGTGCCCGCACATATGAGTAATAACACGCTTTCATAATGGAGACTAGAACTTCTCTCTCTTCCTGGAAGGAGAAGAAAAAGAGAAGAAAAAAAAAAAGAAAGAAAGCAAAAGAAAGACTTTAAAATGAAGGCCGCCCGTGCGCTAGCGGTAGCTTTCGAGGCTGCTAATCTACGTAGGGGAAACAAGCGCTAAGACTTCTGGCGCTGGTGGGCAACGCAATCAAAACAAGCTCTCCATCTTCTGGTTATAGAGGAGGGGCCTTACGCCCGACTCTAAAACACACTTCATCAGAGAGAGGGAGAGAGAGGGATAGAGAGAGGAGGACGGGAGGAAATAAGGTAGAAAAAGACTAAGAGAATAAGAGGGAAAACAGACAGCGTGAGGATGGAAAGATGATAACAGGGACCTGGAGAAAAAAAAGAGTCTCTCTCTCTGTGTGTTACTCTTTCCCCACTCTCCTGTGTGTTATGAGTGGGAGTAGGGGAACGAGTATATGGGATTTTCCCACAGTTCAACAGGACCAGAACCAACCCCCAACACAAGGACACACACACGAAAAACTCCCTCGCTCACTCATGCATGCACACACGCACACACACACACACCATCGTAAAGCCTCGCTCTGCCTCATGTCAGATGGGAGTCTTGAGGAAAACCACCCATATTTCACCACTAACTTCTCAGAACTTTGTTTGCTGGAACTTAAGGCCACTGGCTGCTCCAAAGACATCAACTCTCTGTTGCCTTAGCAACAGTGACAATAGCAGAAGGTAGGACTACACATATAAAACAATATTACTTTTGTTGGAAGAAGAGGAGGAAAAACAAAACGGATCGACATTTGACAAAGCTGTGATGCTTTTCTTTATGAAGATTTGAGTATTTAGAAACTCACAACTGTCCTCGTATGAAAAAAGTGACCACGCACAACGAGATTAGCCTTGTTAGCGTCAATGGGTGAATGTGTACTCCGCAAGTATCTGGAAACCTTAACATAAGACAGGTTGTACTCATACTGGTTTTAGTCATAGATGTTTAAAGTTTTGTATTTTTAAGAAGAAATACCCTTCTAGGTAAATACACACACACGCGCTCAAACACTATGGTTATCTACAGCGGGTACGGCAGCTGGTTTCTACTCAACAGCATTCTAACTGATTGATTACCATGTTATGTGTATGGTCTCGGCTTCAGTGATGACGTACATAAGCGTGCACAGTTTTGCAACAGAAGTGCGATGGAGTCCAATGACTCTGCAAGTGCATTACCCACCAAATATCACATTTCATTACTTGCAGCCACATCGGCAATATGCCTATACGATGCTGGTCATAGCATGCTAAAATAATTCTCTGACATGGTGAAATATTGACTGTTTTAGCTAGGTAACGTAATTTAGCATATTGTTTGCACCGATTGCGTTGCCAGCTACATAAAGTTAGTTCCTCTACCTTGCCATTAGTGCATCCCATCATACAGCAGATTCTAGGCATGCTTCTTTGTTAGCAGACTAAACACGGTGTGTTGTGCCAGAATGTGTATGTCTGCTGAAAACTGACCAAAAGTGCATTTTATGAGTTGTATTCCCGCTCTGTTATGATATCTGATCTGATATTTATACTGGTAAAATCATCATCTAGGACACACAGCAGGTGAAATAATGTTGAGTCATAAGGATAATTGCAAGACAGATCATTTATCAAATGTATTTATGGGGCTTAACGGGACTTCTGGTGCGGAGCCGTGTGTGCATACATTGAAGGTGGCATGACGCTGGCAGTGAATGGGTCTATATACGTTGTGTCTTAAAGTACAATCATGTGTGCGTGTGTGTGTGTGTGTGTGTGTGTGTGTGTGTGTGTGTGCGCATATGTTGAAGGTGGCGTGACGTCGGCAGTAAATGGTGTGTGTGTCACCTCTGCAGCCTGTGTCTCCTGATGCAGCAGTGTTAGTCCAGTCAGGTCCTCCAGGAAGGAGTGGGATGAGTTAAAGACCTTGGACAGGAAGCGGAAACCCTCCTTCTCATAGTTGTCCAAGACCTGAACACACACACACACACACTGAATTGTTAGTGGGGGGGTGATTTTCTCACTATTTTTTAAAAACTTATAATTTTCCATTCAAATTTAATTATTTTACGTGCATGTTTTTTTTTTCTTCTTTTTTCTATACATTCAATAACTATGTATTCTGAATCTTAAAAGTATCAATATTTTGCCCTTATTGGCTACCTACTAGTATTACCCAATTCAATATATAATTAATAATAAGAGTATCTAGAGCATTATTTTCTTTTTGGATTAGGAAAATATAAAATAAAGGGGGAAAAAAAAGTAGTAACAAAATTGGTTATGAAACATCAAAATTCATTTTGTATACGTGCAGTGTTGGACATCTTTTTTGCCACAAATGTGGTATAATAATTACAGGACCATTACATGGCACAGTAATATATTCACAATTCAAATCGAAAAAGACAATTGATTTTGTTCAAATAACCTAGATAAACAACATAATTTGTAGTGACGAGATATAACCTTTCCTAGTATATTAGTTTTGTAGAGTGTTTAAAAATGCAATGTTCCTGTTTGGTTTTACTTTTCTGTTTTAGAGCGAGACATCCCTACAATGTGTCTGTGTTACAGCCATTGATGTGCTGAATGAATCAAAGTTACTAAGAAACATGCAGCTTCTCTTGGCTGCCGAAGTGTTCACTTAGAACAGTAGTTCTCAAAGTGGGGGTCCGGGCCCCACGGGAAGTCACGAGACAGAAGGGGTCACAAGATGATTTTCAGAAATGAAGTAACATTTTAAAATGATTAGAAATAGCATATTTTAGCCATAATTGTTAGTAGTACAGTTTATACACTACATTATGTATTCTGCTACTAGTTTATATTTAAATACCATCAACAAATATAATGGCTGCTATGTTTCTACCACCTCTGGGGATAGCAGGGGTTATTTTGGGGGTCGCAAGCAGAAACGTTTGAGAAACACTGACTTAGAACACTGGGGTTGAAAAACCTGTCAGGGTAGAGGACGATGCTACTGTATTTCCCCGATCCAATCCATGATCCAATCACACCAAGAGGTAATTATGACTACAACCACCCGACGTGTCGCTCACACACGCACGCAGGCACGCACTTCAACCCCTTCCTTTCCTCACTAGGCCAAATCTTCCATGCACGCCAACAGACCCATCCTCTGCAGGCCTAGTGTTGCCTCTGCCTCAGACATCAATGGCCCTGTGTTCTGTGCGCGTGAGTGTGTGTGTGAGCACGTGCATCAACATCTGTGTGTGTGTATCTCTGTGTGCAGGCAGGCACACAATATTGGCGTTTGCGTGTGTGTGTGCGCGTACATGTGTGCGTGTTGGTTCCCAGACTGACCTGGCGTCTAGTCGTGGAAACAGACAATACACACTGATGTCTACCTCTTTCACCTTTTCATCCCGCCTTTCCTTTAGCTAGCTCCCTGTGTGTGAGTGTGTGCTTCCATCCATTAGCTCGGTTACGTGAGATGCCCTAGCTGAAGCTGTTCCTGCTCACACATAACCATGTGACACTCTTGTGATGAATGCTTAATCGGTGTGTTAAAGACCTGCGAAGCAACATACTGCACACTACACACACACACCTCTCAATCATTTGAAGGTGTACGCAATGAACACAAAGAATCCACATCACGATGAAGATAGGCGCACTCACAAAAGAGCGGAAGAGATGTACCTCTCAGTCACTCCAGTGATTTCATGCTGATGACAGACACAGCTAATTAAAGCAATGAGTCAAGCAATGAATAGCTTTAGACGTTAACGTAACACACGCAACAAATAATTATAATAAACATTCATACACATGCTGTACACGTTGACACCTGTTCACTCTAAAGAAACATATAGCTGACCGTTACAAACATCAAACAGATCATGTCTGACTATACCAATTTTGAGTTCTGAAAGGCATAGAACAATTCAGAACTATAGACACTGAACCTTTAGTAACACACACTATCTTGGACAATATAAAAAAAAACATACTGTGTGTAGTCCAACCATAAATGCTGTTAGATAGAAAATATTCAGTAACTATTTCAAAATCTTAAAGTCAACTTGTGACATAATAGTTAATCCACACACAACATAATTCGATACATTTCTGTAGCATTTAGTATCTCATGTCCAAGGTAACAAATACTTACCATCACATTTCAAATACACTATTTGGTCAAATATAGGAAGCCTGTGTCATAGTAGCAGTATGACAGAAGGTTGTCCAAACTACACATGCGTGTGCAACTGGCATGCACTCACATTAACAACTGCATGTATGCAGGAAAACTGCACTTACTAAACCCTGGCCAAAAAACTCACTACCACAGAACTACTCAGGTTTGCATTATTTAACTAAATCAAAAGATTAGTTTTTACTTTTTAAAATCAACCATATCAGTTTGGCAAACAGCAGCTGTACTTTTGGTCCCATCTGGTAGTATTAATATAAGCAACGGTAGTAAAATGTCTGGCACAGTTTGAGATAAAGCCACGTCACAAACTTTCATTGGCTTTGAGTGCCAGAGAAAGAGGGAGAGATAGAAAATACACACAAACACCATCTCCTGCTACAGATGCGCGCACACACACACACACACACACACACAGAGAGAAAAGTCCCAGCTCTACAGGAACTGCTCAAGCCCAGACAGGGATTGAATTGTTCTGTTTCCATAGTAACCTGGCAGCACACAGCTGACTGGGGTAAGAGCGCACACACACGCATATGCGCACAGAGCCGAACCGACAAACAGACAAACACATGGACAGATAGGGAGAAGGAAATGGGACCAGATGGAGATCAGATGAAGGAGTTGAACGGAGAACCCTTAAGGACACAGGTTAGGGGGAGTGGAGAGGGGGACGTGTGGGTGGACACACTGATGTACAAACACCAGGACCCTGTGTGGGTGAACGTGCATTGCTCGCACAGGCTTAAACACACTCTGTGTGTGTGTGTGTGTGTGTCTGTTTACACACCAAACATTGCCGTGTTTTATTTTGCGCACGGGAACAAGACACCTTGGGAAGGGAAGGTGCTCAAAAGAGTTTAAGTTTAAAGAAGTGTCCTGGTGAAAGGAGAGAGAAAACGAGGACCTTTTAGCCCCCGATCTGGCCAGCACCCCCACACACACACCCCTTTCCCCTGCACATGAAAGTGATAGATCTCGGGCTTTATGACCTCTTTATACACACAAAGACTGCATTGAGAGATGGAGGGAAGAAATGTAGAGAGGAAGTGAAACGACCCTCCACTGCATTTCCCCCACTCTGCTCCTCTTT
>JAODOY010045090.1:31934-43096 GCA_025399855.1 Forbesichthys papilliferus | reverse complement strand
AATGACGTAGTGTGAAGCACTTTGTGTTACATGAATTTGTATGAAAAGTGCTATATAAATAAAGACTGATTGATTGATTGATAATAAAATGTATTATTATTTATCCTGTCTGGCGCGTTTTCTGAACCCGCGGCCCAGTTCAACTGGACCATCTGCCCATGGAGCATTGAGCTCTGATATTTACGAGTGGAGAAAGGTGAGATAGAGGTGGGACTGTCCTACCAATGTAACTGTTTCTGTTCAGCTCCTCGGAGGGCGTGATGACCTCTGAACTCTGACCCTGGCCCTCCACGAAGCGCAGCTCCTCCAGGGACAAGCCTGATCGGGTCATGATCGTGGAGGAAAAGTCATTCTGATTGGAGGGAGAGCGTGAGAGAGAAAGAGAGGAGGAGTTGAGGGATTAGCATACAGCTGGCCGTAAACCATGACGCAGTTAATCAAACCCTTGTAAAGGCGAGTGAATCATCCACAGTAGTTAACAAAAGGCAACCAAACGCAGCCTCGGTCTCATCGCTGCACGACAGTCGACCACCACTGTGTCGTTATACACATGACACAAGCCCACTTAAATAACAGGCACGCGATGACCTCGTACCTTTTTGAAGTACTCGTCATCGAAGGAGATCTTGGCGGTTCCCGACTGACGGACTCCCGAGCCGTAGTCCGGAGCCTCCTCGTCAGCTACAGACATGTCATCGTCCCGTCAGACACACTCAGCGAATCACACAGAGTGAAATGCAACACAGGCAGGGGAGGCTAATGGATTTGTGTGTGCACCCACTCCACAAAAGCTTTGGTTCATTCCTTTGCAGATAAATGTGCACATCCACTGCAGTTATTGCATTTGCTTATATGCTATAGCAGAACAACAAAAGGTGAATATAAAGTATATACATTTGATATAAATTTGAGATGCATTAATCAATTGTCTGGTGGCTGGAATTGTCCGGTTGATCGGCCATAATTGATTGGCCGATAATTGATGATTGGCAAATCAGTCTAAAAATAGCCGGTTAGCCCTGTTCATATTTGCATGCACGCACGCAGAGCACTGACTGATATTAAAGCTACACTCCTCAGAAAGCTGTGTGACGTAGGGGAGGAGGGTTTTTGTAATCGCAGGAGCTTTGGGGAGGTAAAAAGTAGAGTGCAGAAATACAGTTTCAACACATCGAGGAGAGCACCTCCTGCGACAACAATGCAGCATCACACATTTAACACCAACAAGACAAGTGCTCACCGCCAATAGCCTGGACCCCCACGCGCAGGAAACCGCGGACTTCGCCCTTCTCCGTCACTATGGCAACACGGTGGACCAGGGGAACGGGGTACAGCAGATTGCTCAGGTAAACAAAAGCTCTGTGGGCGAGGAGGGAGACTTATTACGGCTCCGTGCTGCTGGGCCCAGGAGCAGCTGTCCTATGTACAAATTAGCATCTTTGTCGGAACAACACAAGGTGTCAATACTTAATAACAACAATAATTACCATGTGCAGGATTTAGAATGTGTTTCTTGCGATGTGCAAGAATATACAGTATGCAACAGGAATAACAGAGGATTGAAATGAACAGAGCATCAACTATGTTGACACATTCCAATAGCCCAAAACCACAAATCTCGAGCAAGCTAACACTTTTAAATAAAAGCATCAAGCGTTTAACACACAAGTCTCTAGAGGGCACATAATTAGTGACTAATGCTGCCACATAAAAACCTTAACTGTTAGATGACAAGCTCTTGTGCACAGAATCCACAACATATATTTAAAACATATAGAAGATGAACGTGTGCTCAAGGACACTGGAATCTCCGCAGTCTAAACTGACAAGGCATACCAGGAGTCATGGAGATGCAGCAACAGTAGCGGCTAGTTTATTGTGACGTGGCAGCGTTGGCTTCTGCCACGCACACATTGACGTGTTATTTTGAAGGAGACGATTCGCTGCACTCCTGCTTCTCCCCCCCCCGCCGCCAGCCCTCCCTCCCTACCTACCTCCTCTCTGCAGGAGAACCCAAGGCCAAGACAGGAGAGAGAGAGAGAGACGGTAACGGCCAATTCTGTGTAGTCACGGTGACGTAGGTAGGCTAGCTATAAGGCTATTGACAACCACAGCTCTGGCAGGTAAGTGTTGATCCACACATCCTATTCTGGGACCTTTAAATAACTGAGCCATGATGTTCGCGCCACAGTAGCAACAAATGTGACTACAAATGAAGCTTAATGTTTACATTCACAGTTACAGCGTTTTGCAGACCTTCAACACACCGTACAATAATTATATTGTGATTGGAAAATGACAGCACAGTACATGTATGGAATAAAATGACAAATGCGCAACTACTGACAACCATTTTTTGTTAGTGATGTTGACATACATACGTATGTGTACAGTGTAAAAACAATCAGAAGGAACAGAAACAAAATATCAAATAAAAAAACAAAAAAAATCATATAAAACACAAAATACTGTATAAAAAAAAGAAAAAAAAAAGACAGCCAATGAACTCGGGCACCGCAAATACCACACACACAAATAAAAAGGCAATGCAGTGATGAGCAGGGGATGACATATCGCAGATGAGATGGGAGAAGAGAAAATGATGACGGCTTTTCAATTTCCTGCAAATCGACTCCAAATTAAATGCAACTTTCACAATGCAGGCCCAACCTCGCAGAACTATGACTAATCGTCATTTATATACAACAGCGTTGCCACTGATCCACTTTACAGCTGCAATACATAGATGTTATAATAAATAGGCTGTTTTGATTCACTCTAAATTAAGAAGAGATGCAATTTATCAGCTGACCTGTCACACTTTCTGGGTCTAAAAACACCCATGATGCTTATTATCCTTGTTTAAGATCAACACCAGCTCAAGTTTACAGTACTTTCCGCATATGCGGAACGTGCCTGGTCCGTGGACTACGCACGATGTACATTTTGTCACGTGCAGTCGACGTTTTCTGTCAGCGCTGACATGTGCTGCATTGTGTGACAGGCTGAAGCCCGCCACGGACCAAAACGGGTGTCCTGCTAAGCTCACAGAGTAGTTCTGATGTTCTAAGCATATACACAAAATATGTATTTCCAGTGAATCTCTTATTGACACTAATATTGCGGATGTGACAGTTTGTGCAAATAGCAGACGTAGTTATAAAGATGGGTAATTCAAATCGTGGACGAATAGCCGACGTGCCCAGAGGATGTGCGGCAAAGCGTCTGAGGGAGCACTCTATGGCAGTGAAGGAAGAGGTGTTTTTGTTTTGAGTTAGCAAGCGTTCTCGAGAATGACTTACTGTACCTTCAGGTATGCTCTGAGCAGCCTGAGTGCTCCCCCGCGCCTGCATTTTTGTGGCAGTATACTTAGGGCCTTAAAGGCAGGGTCAGTCATTCTTGAGAACGCTTGCTGACTTCAAACTCAAAACAAACCCCCTCAGAAGCTCCGCCCACACATTAAAACATATTTGTGAAGCCAAGCGGCATTGTTGTGTGCAGGTATGCACCACTATGTTCCTATTTAAAGAGGAGTCAGGGCTGTGTAGTAGTGCCAGATCATTTTTTCAGCACGCTCAAATAACAGTAATCTAGGGAAATGAGGAGATATTTTGTGAATATTACAAGAACTGATAATTAGCTTACAATTAGCTTGCAATAGCTGACAATACAGTACCTTTACCAGCCTGACATCACTAAATAGCCTATAGACAGCACCCGCGGCCTTGTCCCAGCCTGCGTGGGGGTGGAGGGTGGGGGAGGGAGGAACACGGCTGGTCCACCAACCTTCCCACCAGGATGAACCAGGGAGAGCGGTCGTAGAAGGGGTCCTGGCCGTCGCCAAAGATGTCCGAGCCCTCCTCGTTTCCTCCGTCCGAGCTGGTGTCGTCCACAAACGCCTCGTCGTCCATGAGGTCGGACATCTCGCTCTGCCGCTCGTCCGCCATCTCGGTGATCTCCGAGTCGGTGGTTGAGAAGGTGGGAGAGGGCGTGCGGTCGGCCAGGTGCTCGTTTACGCATCCGTGGAAGATGGGGGCGCTGAACGGTTGGACGATGATGGAATGTGGATGGAGGGGAGGGTTTGGTGTTGAAGGGTGGTTGTGGTGGTATAAAGGCATGGGGTTGGGTTAAAGGGTGGTTGTGGTGGTAGATGGATATGGGGTTGAAGGGTGGATTGTGGTGGTATGAAGACATGGGGTTGGGTTAAAGGGTGGATTGTGGTAATATGAAGACATGGGGTTGGGGTAAAGGGGTGGTGGTTGTGGTGGTAGATGGATATGGGGTTGAAGGGTGGATTGTGGTGGTATGAAGACATGGGGTTGGGGTAAAGGGGTGGTGGTTGTGGTGGTAGAAAGACATGAGGTATCAGATCCACCGCCATAATATTTGGTGCCGTGGTAAACATCAGGTGGAGGTAACAGTAGAGATAGTTATAGCAGCTGGTGCACCTCATTTGCTATACAATTTCCTACGTAGTGATATAGTTGGAATGTTAAGTTAATGGAGTGTGTAATTTTCCCACCGCATTACCGTGATTTACAACACTAGTAACACGTATGTTTATAATATGAAGCTGATACAAAGACATACAACAACTAAAGCAGAATATTCAATAAAAAATCTTGCAAAAGTTAATTATCATTCACAATGTACAATGCTATATAAGGTGTCACGGGCATAACAAAACACAGAGTGGTGTTCGACATGATGAATGAATCACACAAAAACAAAAACTTAAATCAAAGAAATCAATATAAAAAAAAAAGACAGACTGAAAAAGTGACAGTGTATGACAGTGACAGGTTATGCACACTTATATAAATAAAATGTAAATAAAATGTTTTGACAGATAAAATCACATTAAATCAAAAGTACCAAATAAGAAAATCAAATAATAAACAATGAGCAGTTTTAACATATGACATGATAAACACAAAATATGAAAGTTAAAAAAATATAAAATTGTGAAACCATCACATCTTAAATAGGAGGTTGGAGGTTAAATGAATTTGATTAAGCTCCCTAGACATCTGCAGGAGTCAAATCATATAAGCGTACGCAACAAAAACAAAACCTTCCCGTTTATCTCAGTCGATAAAAATAGTATCAATAGTAATAAAAAAGTATTATTTTTTTTAATTTAATCAAAGAAAGAAAGAGAGCAAGACAAAAAAATAAGAATATTGCCCTCTGACAAATTATAACTCTAAACAGACAATTTATGTACTAGAGGTTTTGTTGTCCCACGTGACTTACTTTCCCACCAGTTTGAACCAATGGAAACGGTCGTAGAAGGGGTCATTTCCCGTCAGAGAGCCGTCACCGTCGTCCTGGTTGGACGAGGTCATTTCTCCAGCACGATCGTACATCTCCCTCATCTGCTCCAGCCTCTGCCTATACATAAGCATTAGCAAGCAGAAAGACATAGTCAGCTATCTACCAAATGTTAACTGAAAAAAGCAACGGTTTAAAAAAGAAAAAATAATCTGATATATTGCTGATTATTATAAAAACATGGAATGCAGATATAAAAAATAATAATACAACAAACGTTAACATTTTTATTAGCGTAAATAAAACATTGCCACAATCACGACGTATTGTTGTTTGTAATGAAGTAGTCCATTACAGATATGACCAGAAAGACTAGTCTAAAAGAGAGGGTTCAACGGAAGGGAGTATGGTTCATTGGGGAGTACTAACAGCCGTTGCCTCCTGCCTCTGGTTAGTTTTGAAACTATTGGACAGCGTTGAACCAGTTGCCGTGGCTACAACTGCTTTGATCGCCTCATCTAGCTCTACCACTATTTTGAAACACGCTTGACTTTGACATCACCGAACTTGCCCACCCTGTTTCATCCACCAGCAGAGTGGCTGTGAAAACACTAAAGCAAACAGGGTTTCCAGACTATAATCTCAGCAAAAACTACGCCATGGCTTTTCACCCTTTATGCAACCCATCGTTCCATGCAAGTCAATGGGGAGATACCTAGATTTCACCATATTATTGCCCATTGTTTCCCTCTGGGTATTTTGAGTATACTGCAGTAATTCCCAAGTACCTACGATCAATCTGAGGCCACAACGGTATTTCTGCAGCAAACTGTTTTGTGGTAACTTTACTTTGTTTCAGGCCCTGCATGGTAGACTTATCTGTATAGGCGCTGCGTACGTCAGCCTCCACAGCAAACTGCCGTTGGCGACACGCCCTCTTAAGAGACCGGAGGAGCTCCATTTGTGCTTCCATTGAAATGCATGGCAGTGCTCCATTTTATTATCTTGCCATATATTTGGTAGTATGACCATTCCTTACTTGAGCTTCTCCAGGGACCAGTAATGCGTGGCAGCATTCTTCAGGTCCTGGACCTCCACCGCAACCACGGTGCGGGGAAACGTCCGTGACTCGCGCTCCTTCTCCGGCTCCGGCTGGAGGAGCTCGGGGGGCAGCGGGGAGTACAGCGTGTCCGTCAGCAACACAAACTGGAACTGCACCTAGATGACAACATTGGAGAGAGAGGGGGGTGGAGTTAAGTGTGAAGAAGGGTGGAGATAGGGGTGGAGAAGGCATAGAGTTCCAGGTGGAGAAGGGGTAGAGTTAATGGTGGAGTTCAGGGTGGAGAAGGGAGTTGAGTTAATAGTGGAGTAGTGGAGGTTGAGCAGAGGCAGGTTAGGGATAGAAAAGGGGTAGAGAAGGTTTGGAGAAGGGGTGGAAATCAGAGAAAGGTGGAGTAGGGGTAGAAGGGATAGAGAGAAGTTGGAAAAAGCAGACAACTCAATTCATTCCTTTCTCCGCCACTGTCCGGTCCATCACCCTATACAGTAAGGCTCTGAATCTCAGAAGACACTGCAGGGTTAAAAGCTTGAACAAATCCATACCTCTCTCCAATTTGTTCCTTTTCACCAAAGAACACCAGCAAGAAATAACAGATGGCCAACATAAATAAAGACTTGAAGGAAACCTAAATTTTCCGGGGGATCTATATCTAATATCCATCACCCCAAGCCTACTGCTTGACACGGCTATGATTTAGAGCATGAATCACAATTCTCTTCTGTCTGCGGATAAAGGTGACCTATAATAGATTTGGTTGCTAGCATTTGATATATTCCTCCCACATTTGACAATCCGTAGCGATTATTTAAAGCTCTGCCTGGATAGATATTTCTCTGACATAAAATGTGACTATAGCACGGCTAAAATTTTGAGCAAATGAATCCAGACTAGATAGGCTCCTCACTCAACCTTGCTTTGTCCTTCGTGTCATAAGGAAAAGCTGCAATACGGATATGAATTGGGTCGATGTGAGGACATGGTTTCATGCTGAATGGTTGTGATGCACAAAGAGCCATGTAGAAGAGGGTTGCGTAAAGTCCGTTCACTCCAATGGACTGTTTTATTCACAGCAACAGTGGATTGCGGTACATTGCAACAGTTCCCAGAAGTTAGCCGTGAATACTAGAAGCCTCTTATAAAATATATTATAAATGTAAAGTATATCGATGCATGTATTGACTACTAATTACAAAAAATCTACTAGTATCTACCAGTATATATTGGTTTAAAATGCCCGCCAAGCACTTCCTGGGACTGTTTTGAGTCTACATGAGCCATTTGATGGTTGAGAATTTAAAATGTTTGTTAGCGCGACTCTCTTCTACATGGCTCTGGTAAACACTTACATACCCTGTTGGCCATCATAACATCTGTGTTTCAGTAACTAATAAAACGAACATACTGAATGTGACAGATGTTCGAAGGTAGTCCCAATGAGATTTAACATTGAGATTGAGCTACTAGCTAATTTAGTAGGCTATCGTCTTTCAAATAATTAGTGCAATTAGTTTGCGGTTTATCGTTAACGTAAACAATTATTCCAGGGCCGTTACCTTCTTCTTCAGTTCCACACTGATGGCGTTGGCCTCCTTCAGATAGACGGCACTTCCCCACAACTGGTCACGGAGGGAGGTAAACTGGTGGTACCGCCACTTCCTGAAGGCCCACTGGGCCAGCTCATACTCATGCTGGGTCCACGGGACTGTAAAACGTCCGGGAAAAGTGCTGTTACCACAGACACACGCACAACTAAATCGCCATTGCAGTGTTGCCAACTCTCATGCTTCTGGTGTGTGACACACGCATTTATGTCCCGTCTCATGCTAGCGTGAAAAAAGGCACTCCATTGACTTCAATGCATCTCACGCCAAAAATCTAGATGTTTTAGTTATTTTTGTTTGGTCATTACCTATTCGCACATCAAATCAGCCCTTCAACTTTGGCAACACTGCCAATTGGCAACTACTGCTGGTTTAGAACCACATTAAACTGATTAGCAATGACAGTTACTAATCAGCAGCTGCATTAGTCATATGTACTTCTATTGTAGAGAGATTAGAATATGTACTATTTTAGTATAGTATTAATTATTTGCATGTCTCGCAGTGACACCGATGAGCTATTAGTATGAGATTATCATCATTTCTTTTCTTAATGAGAGAATGAGTGCAAAATGGCTTCCCTTTGTTGTTTTGAGAAGGAAAATTCTATACGCACATCCCAATAGCTCTATACAGAAAATGTGGAGGGAGGGGGGAAAAAAAGCAGAGAAATAAATAAAGATCATTTTATTTAACGGGTCTAAAACCTAAAATATTGCTTCTTCAAAAACGTATTATCTGGCCTAACCAATAATTCAATTATATAGTATACAGCATAGTGCAAATACAGTAACACACCTTCCTCCTCTTCATCCTCCTCCTGATCATCTTCGTCAGGGGTCTCGGCGGCGAGCGAGTGCGTTTCCACTTGTTTCTGAAGTTCCTGCAACTTGCTCTCGTAAACCTGAGGGTGAAAAACGGCCCACATTTAATTTATCAGACTTTAAAGCATTACTCAACTTTGTTGTACCCATGACTACATAGATTCCTTACCTCAATATATTATGGCATTAAATTGTGTCTAATTTTAAACCGCCATTGACAGTTATTGTCAGTCAAGGGTTTTGCCAGAAGTTCAGTGTTGCCTTGAGTTACTTTAGTTGTATTAGATAACACCAAATACAAATATCCAATAGTACAATGAGTAAAAACAAATGAAAATATATGGAATGATGGCTAATTTACATCCTTTGATGTAATAATATTGCTTTCGCCAGCAATGTGTTCTTAATAACTTATTTGGTTAAGACAGTAACATGAAGCTATGGAATGTAAATTCGCTGGACTGGAAGAGGTGGTGCATGTGTGCTGATGCTCGCAGAGGCAGCTGTTGTCCAATGTGGGGCGCCATGAGCGAGAACCGTCTGTGGGCCGATGACCTCATTGCTTTGTTCATTGTTTTCTGGAGAATAGCCTTTTCATACATGATACAACATTAGCGGTTCAAACGCCTGCAACGGTAGCAACAGACTGCCAGCTACCAAAATCATGTGGAAAACAGGGTTTCATTTCAACCACATTATATTTTAATGCAGATATACGCATTGTATTTAAATGTTACACCAATATCATTTCTAAAGTTGCAGCATGCCTAAATGACAATCATGATGGGAGACGTCAAATAAATTAAGGCTTTGTGTGTATTTAGTAAAGAAGGTCGACAAATATACATAAACATCCCTTATCTAACATACATGGGAGCATGGTTATGGTATTTTAATCATCATTGCCATTATGGCAGTGTTATACTGCAGATTGATCTCATTCCAATGGTCGCCAGTCAACACTACAATGAACATAATTTATCAACATAATTTATGACTGCATTTGGAACATGTCATTTTATTTCAGTCACTTTGAAAATAAATCTCCAGCAACACAGGTATTAAATATGCAAGTATTCCAACCTGTGAACAACAATCATTCAGCTATGTTTGCATTTGTATATGGAGTCAGTCAGCCACACAATAATATTACAGACGATATTAACAAGACACAGTATCAAGGCTTAACACATAACCTAGTTCATATCAGCAACATTTCATGTTGTAGGCCTGTATGGTTCCAGCTGGCCTGGCTGGCTGTGTATATATGGAGTAGATGTCAGCACCAGTGCATGCGTTAAACAACATAGTATAACTGAGCACTAAACACTTACGTCAAGGCATGCAAAGACAAAAGGAGAGTTTGCTATTAAAAACCACTGGATAAAGAATCTATGTTCAAATGCTTAAACGAAATTACAAGATTTGGTTTGTGTTATAATACAAAGTATATACTATTATCAAAAAAAGTTACAAACTAAAACCCTCGAATGTATTCCACGATACAAGTACTACAGAGTGCCTTTTAATTTCTCTGACCAGCATGATAATCAACGGGTTATTTTAAAGCTCCAGTAAATAGCATGGATTACACGGATTGACATGCAGACTGGCTACTCACTCAAATGAGCCTCAGTTATACAGTAAAAAGTCACATCACAGACTTGGAAGTCTAAGAAGGATCTAGTCGCTTTAGATAAAGATATAGTATAGCATTTCATTTAAGAACCAAGAATAAAAAGATATGGTTACGTCTCATGAATGACATTATGCTAACACTTCCAATACTTTGTCTTTCTTCCAACATGTTTAGGAGAGTCTTTGGAAACCATGGCGACACCACGCTGCACACCCATTTCAAGCGAGCTGTATTGTGTGCCTACTTTGTGAACCACAAAAACGGTCTGCAATTGCAAAGCAAGAGCTCACTTCATTATGTGGCTTTAACAGGGCGAAGGAAAATAAACGGATGGAAGTCTGTTCAAAATAAGGCCTGTGTCACCTTCTATATTGGTAAACACGGTTTAAAGTAGTACAGTAAATATATTTTTTGTGTTAAACAAAAAGCATAGTTTAAAACTGCAAATTTACTACATCAAATTGTGTGTTTTCCATTTGTGTTCATAAACAAATTATTATACAGCTTTTCTACAGTATAAGGAAGTGTAAAATACTGTATGCAAGCAAGGCAGTCAGTTAAACATGTTTGTGAACTACTAAACACAAAAAGCTTTCAATTTAAGTGGTTACATTTACCTTTACTTAGCAAACACGTGTAGATATGTATGAATACTTTGCATACACGCGCTAACACATGTAAATATGAATGAATACTTTGCATACACGCGCTAACTTTACTTAGCTAACACATGTAGATATGTATGAATACTTTGCATACACGCG
>JAODOY010045090.1:0-31834 GCA_025399855.1 Forbesichthys papilliferus | reverse complement strand
ATACACGCGCTAACTTTACTTAGCTAACACATGTAGATATGTATGAATACTTTGCATACACGCGCTAACTTTACTTAGCTAACACATGTAGATATGTATGAATACTTTGCATACACGCGCTAACTTTACTTAGCTAACACATGTAAATATGTATGAATACTTTACATACACGCGCTAGGAACACAACTAAAAAACAGTGTGAAGTGTGAAGGTTGTGAAAGTGGTAAAAGAGGTTTATTGAGGCACATTTAACAAACTCCTGTACCATTGACTTGGATTGATTCCATCAATCCATTGCATGACCAACATGTATAAACATACTGATTAGAGCTTTAAAAGACCAACTCAGAGGTCCCCTATGCTGCTGAAAAATGGCTGACCATAGTAGATACAATATGGTCCAGAGAATGAGGATTGCCATTCAATACTATTTTACTGTAAAAAAAAATAAATAAAAAAAAACTTGCTAAATGTCCATTATTAAAAGCTGGTTGATATTTTAACTTTTATCAAAACAAAAGCAGCTCTTCCTTCAATGATTCTGGCATTGAAGGAAGGAGGCATTGCCAAGGCTAATATGTGTGGTGTGGTCTGCACCACTGGTTTGTGTTCCCATTTGCAGAACCAGAGCCGTGTAGAAGAAATAAACGTGTTCAGAATTAAACTACAGTGTAACTGTACCTTGCAGTGTAACTGTATCTTAATCTATAGGCTATAAGGCAAATATGATGAAGGAAAAAATACTTTCATGGCTATCAAAATGGCTAAAATGTAAACATAAATTCTATCGTGAGGTTTTGGCAAACAAATACACCCGGTTTAATTCACACAATGTTGGATATAAAAAAAACAAAAAAAAACAACAACAATAGCCATGATGTCTCTTGTAGTCTCTGAGAAAGACTTGCGGTCTATTGGCTTCAATTCCTTACGACGGTTCTCCCAATGCAAATGACACAAATGCAACTAATGTGAAATGGCATTGATTATGAAGGTGATAGAATGTCGTCTTAAAATACACACAATTCATATTTGGATCAACCAACACACTGTTCATGTGCAAAAAAAGTCACAGTTCTAGCTGCTTGACTCTCAAATTTCTGCGCTGTTGTGATCTGTAATGCATTTGCCCTACTACAAAGCAAATCAAACTAGTTTCTCATCCCCACGAGGCCATTTTAGACCATCGTCTCTCTGCTGGCTTTCAGGTTAGGATCAGACATTTGCCTGCGCATTCTCGGCGGTGCCTGAAAGTTGACCGGATGTTTAGCTTGGTCAGTGTGGTGGTGGTGGTTGTGTCGATACTGCCGGTAGCCATTAAAGCCGCTGCCCTCCGTGTAAGGCACGTTGTTGCTATGGTGATAGGGATGCTGCTGTGGGTGTGGCTGGGGATATGCCGGATGGTTGTGGTAGTGGCGCGGCTGGTAGAAGGCCTGGGGATTGCTCCTGCTGGCGTCGGAGTGTTGCAGTAACTCCACGGAGCCAGACGTTCTCTGGCGGTGATTGAATGAGTTGCTGCGGACCCGTTCGTGGGGCTGCTGCTGCTGGTTGTTCCTGGGGTTGGGTCTCGGACCTTGACTAACACCCTGGTTCAGCTCTTTGCTTCTCTGCTGGATTGAGGGGCTATGTAGCGGAGGACTGACTTGGATTACTGAAGCAGCCATTCTCTCTCTCGTAGCTGCTCCATCCCCAGGCTGACCGTCATTCTCCTCCTCTTCCACAGCCTCTTTGGGCACCTTCAACTCGATCACCTGTTGGTCTGTGATTATGATATGGGTACCCGGGCTCCAGGAGTTCCGGTGTTTTGGGTTGCTCTTGAACGGGAAGCGGAGTTTGCGATCCTCCGGAGGGATGAAGCGGTGCGGTCCGGTATGCCTGCGGAGCTGCTTGGAGATCTCTTGCTGCTGAAGGTTCTTCAGCCGTACCTGCTCCTGACGCATCCAACGCATGTGGCCTCGTTTGAGGGTTGGGTCATCTCCGGCGCCTTGGCCAGTTTGCAGTTCTCCACTGTCCTCTTCTTCATGCTTCTCTGGCACAGGGGGTTTGAATTCTGGAGGACTGGGGGTTCTGGCTGCCTGATAAGCGTGGTTGCCATTAACAGAAGGCTTGTCTTGACCTTCAGGAGTGATGAGCGGAAGGACCTTTTCCATTTTTACCATCTTGTTCCTGAGAGCACGGATCTCCTCGTCCTTCACGTTGTTTTGCTTCTTCACTTCATGCAAGATGTCCTCAAGCTTATCGATGTGTACTTTCAGTTCATCCATGACGATTCCGCCAGGTCGGGGCACACTGAGGACGTCCTCGATGCGTTCGTCGCCAACCCCTACGGTGTCCCACACATCCCGAGCCACCGCCCTCCACGAGTCGCGCTCATTTGGATCCTTCTTGCTGTAGCTTTCACACAGCTCCTTCATCTTCACAATGGCCAGTGCTTCGATCTCCTGCCGCGTGTGACGGAAGTCATTGAGCGCCACTTCATAGCAGATCTCCTTGACTGCCTGGATCTTCAGGTCGGAGATGGTCACCCATTTGGAGTCCTTGGTGATGCGTCGTCGCTGAGGAATCTGGTACATTTTCACCGGTTCTCGCCTTTTTCCACTGCTGGGTAACCCACACTTTCTCACTATGGTCTGGAGCTTGCTTGGAGGAAGCTTCTCCCTCAAGGAAGTGATTAGTCTCCAGCTTTCTTCACAAGACCTCTTATCTGAGTCATCCCCACTATCAGAGTCACCATCCTTGAGAAAAAAAAATGGGGGAGAAAAAACCCAAATGGTTCCCGACAAAATGGAGAAATTAAAAATGAGAAATAAAAGAGAAAGGATGGCTTTTTACAAAAGAACACAGGTATGAATATGCAACATGGGAAGACAATGTGTGAAGCTCTAAATTTGATCTCGCCAGGATAGTTTGCAGATGGTAAGGGATGTTTATATTTTGTATGTTTTGTAAAGATCACTGTTAAAATGGCAACACCAAAATAGGTGTAGCATACATTGTCAAAAGGATGTATGCGATCATGCAACGGCAGTGTCAGAAAGGGATTTCCAGGAAAACACAATCAAACTTGGAAAAACATCTTAAATTAAAATCTTAAATTGACTGTGGCTTTCATTGACTTTCTTAATTTCGTCCTTTGTGTATATTTTTCAATTAAGTGAATATGCCAATGACATTCTGATATTCGTAACATTCTGCATGCCAAATTGCTTGCATGATTTTCATTTTACTGTTATTTACATATTTTATATTTCTACTCATTATGAAAAAAAGTTTAAGAAATGAGGCCAAACATTTTCCCAATGTTGCATATTGATATTAAAAGTGTAGGAAAAGCATGATTTTCATGATTAGAATAACTCAAAATAGAAAGGGGGACAGATGCTGATTGGAGTGCTCCTGAATTGTTTTATGACAATCCTCTTGATAATTGATATTTTTGGGATCCCAAACATGCAAAAAGCCAGATGACCTTTGAAGCTTTTACCCATTTGAAGTCCAGAATGTATTTGTGTGGCTTTAGTATTATTAGCAGTGCATTAGAAGGTAAGAAGGTTTTTGCAGTTTTAACAGAACGCCAGTAGAGAGAAGACAGGCAGAAGTGGGGTTATGTGTTAATCCACTACAAGAAACACGTTAGTCGGAAGAAAATGCAGTTTCTCATTTTTCTGCAGACAAAGAACATTACAGATCACAGCCAGTTGAACAGATACCTCAGGACAACACGGTTTGTTTCATGAAACGGACATTTACTGTCAGCAAATGTGAGTGGTGAATACTATTCCTACAGTTCTGCACATACAACTGTATAAGAGAGCATATAAATATGATATGTAAAAGAGAGACCTATTGTTTTTGATTCCAACAAAGGCAATGTTAATTTTTGTTGAACCATGCCCTCAGTACATAGATGCCAGGTGAGGCTAACAAGGCGCGCTCGCCAGATAAGTCAATGAGAAACCACATTGTCATCACCCTTAAAACAAAAAACTACAGCGGGGGTTTCGGTTATCACAATGCATTGGAACAGTCAGCAAGTGCATTGAAGTGATGAACTCAGGACAACACAGGGCAAGAAAACTATAGGAATCTATTTGAGGCAAATCAACCATTCAGTATAGCTGACAGGCTCAACAGAACTATGTACAAGACCATTACGTGACGAGCTAAGAAAACATGCTTTTAACATGAACCATGCAAAAACGCACTGTAACAGTAATAGTAAAAATAATCTTACAAATACTTGCTTTGATTTAATATAAAATAAAAACGATGTGCCATTTTGCAAGATTCATCTAAGATCTTAAAGTAAAGTATTTACAAGCGAATCCTTTCTGAATTACAACTACTACAGGAAAATAAAAAGTAAGTCAGAAATCAGGAATTCGGGAAAAAGCTCAAACATGTCTCAACCCAGAACAAGTAGATTGTAACTTCCATGCAAGAAGAAACATGCGTCAAGTAATGTGTGTTTCTCTCTCACACACACACACAACAGAAAACGTAAGTGTCGGAGCTCAGAGTGAGAATTAGTAAATCAGACTTCAACGGAGCAAGCAAGATATTGCCCCCAAATAAAATACCAGCTATTGATTTATAATGACACAATTGAAATAAAATACATTTTACAGTATTAAACATAAGTTTTTAATACCCGGTACAAATGTATATTATCAACCAAAAAACTAGCTGGTTCACAAACATATTCTAAAAATAGCAACATTATTATAATAGACTCAATAAATCCCTTTGGGGAATCAAAATAAATGAGTACAGTAAACACACATATTTTAACAGTTGCGTCCATGAGGAATAAAAAGTTAAACTTACCAGCCTCTGTTGTTCCAAAAGTTGGTCTGCTTCTTCCTTCTCCTTTTTATACAAGATCTCCATCTCCGTGAGCCTGTGCGTTGTCACAAACATGTAGTAAATATACAGAAACAATTCCTTTTTGAACAAGATCTCCATCTCCGTGAGCCTGTGCGTTGTCAAACATGTAGTAAATATACAGGAACAATTCCTTTTGGAACAAGATCTCCATCTCCGTGAGCCTGTGCGTTGTCACAAACATGTAGTAAATATACAGGAACAATTCCAATTTCATTTAAACTTTCAAAAAGCACAACTCACTTGCCAAATATAACAATGTTAATGGTTGAATCTATATCATAGATTATAGATTATAATCATAGTTATACTATAAACTGTGTTGCAAGACCATCCTGATATGCAAACTCAGTAATTAAATATGTGCGCTAGTCAAGAAAACTGCATTAAAAACTATATAGAGAAAGAGGTGAGCCCCAACAGATATAAACCAAATTCATTAGCAGGCTATTGGACCACCTTCAGCCAATCACAGGCTATTCCAATTCCTGTTAGGTCTTCTTAGCTGGAATGCCAACTTGGACTTTGTTGTTCCTAATCAACTTTATCTTACAAGTAGCTTGCAACAGCTGACTATACCTTCAAGAGACTGAAAGGGTTACATTTTTCTTCCATTGAAATGGGTTACAATGCTCCATCTTGTTATTATTCCAGTATTTTTGCCCAGACTCTTCGGCAAATCGGCAGAGGCGGAGCTTGCAAAATCGTTGCCGCCTTGACAGACAGGCAGTCTCGGGGGCATACCTTTTCTCCATCTCCTGCTTCATGTCGATGCCCTGCTTCTCCAGCAGCTCTCGCTGGGCAAAGGTCCAGTCCACAGGCTCTACAGGGGTCTCGGCGGATGGGGTCTTCTCCCTCTCAGCCCTGGCTTGCTCTGGGTGGTTGAACCGGAAAACGTGGTTCTTGCCCATG
The DNA here is from genome assembly GCA_025399855.1 of Forbesichthys papilliferus. Taxonomy (NCBI): domain Eukaryota; kingdom Metazoa; phylum Chordata; class Actinopteri; order Percopsiformes; family Amblyopsidae; genus Forbesichthys; species Forbesichthys papilliferus. The sequence goes on along the minus strand of JAODOY010045090.1, from coordinate 26,038 downwards.
ATGATTCTGTTACCTGAAACAGCACATACAGGAAGGTGATGATTACAAATAATATCTGGATGTAAACAGGAAAAGTAGATTAATCAATTTCAATACCCTCTAACTCATGTCAGATGTATTAATTTAAAAAAATGCCACAGTACATTATAGAAGGCAATTTAATTTTGCCTAGTATAATAAAGGGATCATGTCTTGACCTTCCAAGAACATGCAGCTCTCTTCCACGTCAGACACTTTCTATGCAACATAACTAACAATAAAAACAAGTGCTGTACCTGAACGCAGCTGTACTGCATCATCAACACGCTTGCCGTTGACGTACGTTTCGGATCCTTCGCAGGGGACCAGCATGACGATCACTAACGGAACATAAAACCAACAGAGCAATAAATTATACATTTGACATTAGACATTTACAATTTAACCTCTACACCAGGCCTGGGCAAAGTCAGGCCCGGGGGCCGAATGCGGCCCTTTGAGACGTTCTACCCGGCCCGCCCAGTACATCAAGCATAAAAATAATAATAATACAACATAAAATTACTTGACGAGCTCTGCGGAATGCTACTATTTACTGCTGCGTAAAAGAAAACGTAAAAAGTCAAACTGTTAGGTTTGATTATGAAAATGGTGTTGCATAGGAATTGCCTATATTCATACTGTTTATATGCAAGTTAACAAAGTCAGCTGTTTTGTGTTTTATTTTAAAATGTGTTAACAAAGTAGCGTGGCCCGCAAAGTTCTGTCGTTTTCAATGTGGCCTCCAAGTGAAAATAATTGCCCACCCCTGCTCTACACAGATGGAGAGAATGCAGACGTTTAACAGAGTCAACCCTGACACATTCACGTGTATTTGACAGCTTCTTTGCTAGCATAGCAACTCACCATTCCCATTAGCATTCCTCTCACTGCGGAAGATGCAGTGTTCCTCCCTGATGTGAGCGCCGCTCAGCACGATGTCCTGTCGTCGCTCGGCATCGGCCTGCCCCACCCTGCCACGATCAAGGTAGACATTTTGAGCGTGAGTGCATGCCCCATCGGCTTCTAGCCCCAGTGGCACACACACTTGTTTTGAATGGAAAACATCAATCCGGGTTACAAGATGAACCTCGAAAACAGCACTTGGTGTAACAAAGGCATTGTGTCTGAGGCGCACAGCCTTTTGTTTGGATACTGTCACTATTTATAATCCCCTAAAGGAGAGATGTAACTATATGCTGGTGGAAAACTCTACTGAAGACAATAGAAGTTAGCTGATCAAAAGGGAGACAGCACACCACCTCTCTGACACTGAAAGTATTGAGGAACAAAGAAAACAGGATAAGATACTTTTTTTCGTAAGCTTTCGCTGGGAATTCTGGATTCCACCAAACTTCTGAAGCATTCCATTGACAAGTATCTGGTTTGGGTTACCTTGTGATACCATCTTTGATGTAGTACAGCAGACACTCAGACATGAGCGGGTCCTCATTCAGGTTAACCAGGTGTGGTGTCTACAGGAGAGAAGGCACGCACACACACATTACTGGCAAATCCACTGCAGCTCCACTTTAGATGTACTTCGGCCTGGGTAACAATCTGAACAGGGTCTCACGTCGCTATTGGCAGTGACTGAGCTGAACGTGAACATAGCCTTAATAAAAAGGTGGAAGCCGTGATCGTAAGCTATAAACACTTCTTGTCAAACTACCGCTAGATGTCCATTCTGTGTGCGCTAGGGGTGCACAATATATTGACTTTCATTATCGCAATATCATATTGAAAATGTTGCAGGAGGTGCAATATTCAGTTTGTTTTGTGGGGAGATGCGTCCTTTGGCTGTTTGGCTTAGTTGTGATTTAGACAGAACAGTAATATGTGTGTCTGAGGAAACAAATGACATAATAGAGATCGAAGAGGGACCATCAGTGGCCAAAAACAATGCCTCCTCGGTAGCTTGGAATTACTGCTGCTGTACGAGTCAGTTGAAAATGTGTTGAATATATTATGAATATACTATGTTATGAATATATTTTGATGAATTTTCCCATTAGCCTGTGCTTTTACTTGGGTTTAAAAACATCAAAATTAACATTTAACAATTAACAAAATATCGTGCACCCCTAGTGTGCGTGCTGAAAAATATATTGTGTTTGTGCACAGCCCTGGCTCTGTAAAAGGGAAGAAAGTGGCGCGGACTGCACCACATAACACTATCCTAGCCTTGGCATTTCCAATGGGTGGGGCAGAGCTTCTGAGGAGCACCCTTATGACATTCAAGGGAAAGGTGTTTAAAAATCAACAAGCTTTCTCCAGAATGATCGACTCCACCTTGAAAATAAACACAGCGCTAACACCTCTACCTCCTAACACCACAATAGTGCTACATCAATTATGCTAGCAACTACGCAACACTGTGCCACCAACCTTCTTAGGGGAGAAGACCCCATTAAAGTCTGCATAGAGATCACAAGGCTTCTCAGCGAATAACTAACCCATGCAGCAGGTGGGACAAACAATAGAGAAATCCAAATGAGTGAAAAGGAGACAAGTTCAAGTCAAAACACAAAAAGAAAGGGTGGGAGGCTCGAAGCTGAAAGACCAAGCCAACATAGAGACAGTTGACCTTATCGCTCAGTTGCATCTACAGAAAAGTAAACATGATCATTTTATTAGGTTAATAACAGATGAAGGTGTTGTTCGGTGAGAGTTCAATGTCTTTACAGCTCCTTGATGGAGAACAACATGCATCCAACCTCACCTGGGATATCCTATGGGGACACCACCACGATTGAAGCCGATAGCATAAGCCAAAGAGGGCTGGTTAGAAATAACCTACACTGGTTTTCTACACAACAGCAACAAAAAAAAAGGAACTAAAATGCATTAAAGTGTAACTGCACCCTAAATGTGTTTTTGAGCTGTAAACTAAATAATAGAGAAAAAAAACCAATTGGTAAATAAAAACTGGTTTTCAACGGTACACTTGGTACGCTCATATGTCATCAAACGTTAACGGTAATGTCAGGTCTCAGCCCCCCCACCTCCCCCACTCAGCTCCTTGATGCACTTTTCAAAGTTGTAGTGGATGGAGTCAGGCTCAGCGCCGGGGTGCAGTTACACTTTAAAGCACAAGGAGCAAAGAAAAAGCACGACATTCAGATTAAGACCCACTGCGGACATCTACCTACATGTATTCTGTCAGCTACATCAATCTAAATTGGGAAAGCCCTTTTTAACTGTTGATCCGATTAAACAAACCTTGGTGGCAAAACAATCAAATGGCTCATCAAAGGGCCCTTCCTGAATTTGCTGAGTATGTGGAGGAGGCAGATTACAGAGTGATGAGAACAAGAATAATAAAATGGTGGCGTCATGAAGGAGAGGTAGAGAGGCTTGCATCACTTGTCCGTGCGAGGGAAAAGTGATAACCTAGTCCACCAGCAGCGTATCATAACTCACCTTTTTTGGTGAGAAGACCCCCAATGTGCCTCCGTCTTCACGGATTGCCACGCCCATCTCTGCCAGTAAGGCTTCCCTAATTCAGAAAAGAAAAAGTGTTGATAGTTCAATTGAAAGGAACGTCAGTTAGGACAATCTGCTCATAGCATCCAGCACATGAAAGTAGATTCATAGCCACAACGTCTTAATCATTGTCAGCGATTAACAACGTGGCCACATTTATTTTGTCAGGAAAACAGTTGGATATGGTTTTGTTATTGTTTGCTGCATGCTAAAAGCATGCGGTAACACGACAAACGCGTGTATCTGGTACAGTATGACATCGATAAAGCATGCCAATGGACAGATTGGGAGGGAGGGGAAAATGAGAAACCGGACACGGGAAATGAGTAAGAGGAAAATAATGAGACAATTCTTCTTGGAAAAAAGGGTAGAGACATAATGTAGATGATATTGTGGAGAAGGAGCGATCTAAACAGGGCAGGCAGAACAGATCTTGAAAATCAGTAGCAGGACATTCTGTGAAGGCACAATACAAGAGAAAGTACTGCAGGGTACATCTTGTACACAATGTCGCAGATCTGATAAAAGATGCCAGGAATGCTTTTTATCCCTCTGCACCAATAGAACTCAGGGTTAAAGTAGATATATCCCCAGGCTGTGGCAGACCATTTCATTTTGCTACATTGCTTCCCGAGAAGAGGCCTGTTGAGACATTTGAGACTAAGGTGACTGGACCTTTGCCATTAGGAATCCAGGCCTTAGAAACATCTGCCACAGGATCTTAAGATGAGAGAATATGTATCATCTTTAAAGCGACGCTCTTTAAATAGAAAAAAAAGCCATCGGATTCGCATTCTTCTTAGTTTACTGGTGTTATTTATTTCTACCCCAACTATTTGACAGCACTTTGTGAAGTGCCAAGCAGATGTACCATTACAGACAAGAGAGAGGAATCTCCTCAAACTGACTGGTAACTGTTACTCAAATCCACTGAATGGTGGTTGCTTGACCTGATAAAATAGTTGTTAAAGCGCAAACTGAACAGGCCCCACAGATGCCTTCGCTTGCATGCCAGATTTGTTTAAAATCCAAATACTGAAACAAACAATATTCTGCACTACGGCAACAGTCAATACATAATGGCTGTACAGTAACACTGACCTCTCCATACGTATGGCCTCTGTCTTGCGAAGCTTCTCCTCCCATGTTTCGTTTAGCTCAGCAATGATCTTCTCTGATTCCTGGAATACATGGAGTCATAGCACAATGTGAGATCTACCTGAAAAAACCCTTAGCGTCTGAACAAGGGTGTTTGGGGCAATGTGAACACGCTGCAATGTGATTGCTCACTCTTGTTCTCGTTACAGTATACTGTATATCCGATTCAAAGTCCCTGTTATCACCCCCTTTCACCCCCACAAAGAGGCTTAAAACATGTCAGTGTAGTGAAAAGTGGTCCGACTGATCCTGGGTTTGAATCACATGATCCTCATCCAAGAGTCTGGGCCATCTGCCCCAGTGTAAAAAAAAAAAAAGCCATGAAGCGCGGCCACCGAGCCTGCGCTTACAGGGCACTTTCATAAAGGATTTACACCCTTGCCATCTGCTGCTGTGGACACACGTGTAATATGTGCAGTGACAAGTCGCCTTTAAGACATGTTGGACTTGTACAATAGAGGATAAAAGTACACAATGTTAAAGGCCTTTCCCACACAGCATAGCTTCTCCCAGGTTGAGCAGACCAGTTAGTGACAACGACAAATCAATATTACTGCACCATTACCAAGACACATCCACTTAATTCTGCTTCACTTAACCGATTTTACAACAAACAAACTAAGTCTTTCACAATACAAACAAGAATATAATTACCAGCTACAATAGAGATATTACCAGCTAAAATAGAGATATTCTAATATAATTACCAGCTACAATAGAGATATTACCAGCTAAAATAGAGATATTCTAATAGAATTACCAGCTACAATAGAGATATTACCAGCTAAAATAGAGATATTCTAATATAATTACCAGCTACAATAGAGATATTACCAGCTAAAATAGAGATATTATAATATAAAAAGTGTCTGATTCAGTACCACACACACACACACACACACACACACACAACAGCCGCAAAAGTTATTTTTGTCCAATTTCCTCCCAATGTACGTCGGCTGCCCGACGACGTCATCGGATGACGGAGATGCCGGGCACCGTGGTCTCCATGGAAACTGCAGGAGAGGCTGCCTCTCCACGCTCTCCCGCGTCAACAGCGCACAGGGTCGACCATGAGCGAGCGTGACACACGTAATAGAATGTGGGGGGGGGGGGGGACGACGACACACACACACACGTTTTGAGACACACGTTTCGTCTTCCCACAGAAGATGGTAACCCCATAATATAGTATAATATAATTACTGAAATCAGTAAATGAAACACGGCAATAGCGTCGCACAGAAAGTATCGATAGATTTGTGAGTGACAATGCAAACAGCCAATAAAAAACGACGTACCACTTCCCAAAAGGGCTGTTGCTCTTACAGGGGGGTAAACAGTGTGCATTAGAGCACAGAGTTGCTTACGTGACATTTAACGGGACCAAAGAGGCTGAGACTAGGCATAACGCAGCACCCCCATCTTGGTTGTTATGGGGGGCACTGTGAGCCCACATCCACGGCACGGACGGCTCTACTTTACCTTGAGCCTCTCGATGGCCTCCTCCCCTCCCGGGGTGGACATGATGCGCTCCTGGATGCTGGTGACGGACTGCAGGCCCACCTGGCTGCAGAGCGAGCCAGAGGACGGGGAGGATGTCAGGGAGCCAATAGGGGCTGTGGAGAAATGGCCAGGCCGTTGGTTCTCTGAGGCTAGCAAGAATCTATTCTTATTGTTGGTTATGTCTTTCAGGTCTGAGTGAGCGCCGGGAGGAAGGAGAAAAGGGGAGAGAGAGAGAGAGACAGACAGAGGAAAGGGGAAAATGGGGAGTGAAAACAAGGAGGAGTGGAGAGAACACACAAAATGGAGGAACCAAAATGCCACAAAAAAGGTGGAGAAGGTCAAGGAAGGAAAGAGGGCGGGGGGGAAGGGGGGTGGAGGACAAAGAGGAAGGAAGACCAGTGTAAGACAAACGTTGCACTCAAGAAGACAAACATGTAAAAAATGAAAATCATATACCCATCAGTGACACGGTGCGGCAATTTTCACCCAAGGCGCTTATGATGCTAGCAGGCTAACATGCAAATCATTGTGTGGAGCAATAGACGGTGCTCCTGCATAAACAAACCACCAATTAGATCGTCTCTACTAGTAGGCACAGCCAACGGGAGCCCTTTAACTTATTCCTCGCCTCTTTTGCCGTAGGCCACGGTTAAACATGCGCGCCGTTTATTAGCACAGCATACAGTACAGTGTTATTGGTTTAAAAAAAGCCTTGTGTGAAAACTGCTTTCCTTGCACCAACCAGAGGATGGGAGAGGAACGTAGGCGAAATTAAAACAACATGCCTTCTGAGGTTCAGCTGGCAGCTCATTTCATTCCCCCCAAACTCAGCCAGACACACAGGAAAAGGACAGACAGACACAAACACAGCCAGAGCTTGCAGAGTCTTGCTAAAAGGTCAGACAGCATTCAGGGGTCCCCCTAGGGCATCTTAATAGAAAGGTCGGCTTCCAAGCCTCAAACGGAACTGAAAGTCTAAAAATGTGGAAGGTTTAAAGATATAAATCTAATGCCTGTGTCTCCCAATGTAGAAACACTTGTCCTTAACCTACTTTAAAACAAACAAATATCACAGGTCAATTAAGAAATACTTTCACCAACTGTAATTCACGTGAACATATACCAAGTATTTTCTTATTGCAGAATATTTTGTGGGATTATACAAGGAATTGAAACAGGACAGGAGGTAGGAAAGGTTTTGAGGTCAACAAAAACTACTACATTTCCACGTATACTACATCCACTTAGTGGGTACTAATCTACTGCTCGGACTGACTACCTAGTATTGGAGGAAATCATGCACCTGTCTGTCTGTAGTGAACCTCAGTATGGAAACTGAGATGCTGCGTTCTAAGGCCTTGAACACCGTCACCTGCGGTGGGGGATTAGCAGAAGGAAAAATACAAAAACAAGCTCACTGACAAAGAAAGTTAGTGAGTGACTAACATGGTGGGACATGACTGGGGGGTTTAATAAGCGGGATGAAATCAAACGCTGATGCAAATCATTTGTCATTTTACAACCGCCTCCTCGTGACACAGCAGGATGTGAGCTTGTAAACGAAGCGCGTCCTAACCACCCCTACCTCCCCGTGTCTGGACCCCCTCCCAATGCAAAAGCGTTTGACATCCGTTTAGATACAAGCAGGACAATCAGCCGGTGATTGACTGCCCCCGCACGCCTTCCGATTACATCAGCGTACATTGTACGTTTCGGTTTCCATTGGCATTCTGGCTGATTTTGAACATAATGTGTGTGAGATAAAAGGTATGCATCGTACGTAAGGAAGCTCGACTGAAACATATTAACAAACACTGCCTCCATGACACACGCTTTTGAATTGAGGGGCTCCAGACTGATTGCAGCAAAATTAAATTGGAGTTTGCAGGATCAGGATGGTCTCTCAAGGCTACCCAACACCCCACCCATCCTGTAGACAAGTCAAGGAGAGCGTTTAGCATGCTAACCCATTAGGAAGAGCTTCTGTGCCCCCCTCCCCCCTCCATGAATCCTTGCAGCCTTCAGTCTCCTTAATTGTGGCATTAGCATATTTAGCATTAACATGCAAAGCGTGTTGGCGTCACCATATGGGTTATGGTGGGGGAGGGAAGGGGGGCTAATGCTAGCAACGGTAGCTAATCAGTTGCAGGAGAGAGCAGCAGAAGATGCGCGGCTGCCGTCAATCATACACACACACATTTGATTCCACTTCCTGGGCAACCATCCCCCATAGGCTGAACTGAGGGGAGGCAGGAGAAGAGGACAAGGGCCAGAGGTCAAAGGTCAGGAGCAGTAGAATGGGAGGAAAAGGTTACAAGACAATTCTTATGGAGATGAATGAGCACATAATTAATGTGAGACAAACATGGCTTAAATTAGCTTTTAGGTTGAGCCTGCCTAGTTAACCAACAACAATTAAGGCATTAAGTAGCCAAGTAGCAAGATTCTTAGCCATACGGACTTAAATAAAGTAAAATCTTACAAGTACACAAGCTGATGTTCAGTTAAATAAATCCATCCCAGTTCAATTAATCCTAAAACCAGACTGGCATTTTCAACTACCACTTGACTTCCATTTTCATAAAACATGCCTCAAATGTGTCTAACAAAGCTCCACTGTAGGTTCTCAAACTATTCCAATTTGTAAAAAGGTTGCGGTGTTGAGTATAGGCTTTGGATTAAATCGTAGACTGTACCCAAGTCCCCAACAAACTGGAGTTATCATCCACAAGAGGTAACTTCATTTCTGGTAGGGAACTTATTATTGGAGGTAGGGAAGCTACAGTGAGGAAGCTTTAACAAACATTCAGTATCAGTATTAAGTAACCTATTACGATATTATGGAAATATTATGTCTCGGTTCAATTTAGAGTCATTACGCATTGTTATTCCATGGCAGTTCTTGAAAATGAATCTAAAGTAACATGACTGGCTTAACCTGTCTTCAGGAGGACGTATAACAAAACCACGTGTGTGTCGGGCACAGCTACAAGATAGTTAACTTCTACATTAGGAAATAGCGTCTGCGATTCCAACAATAACATGCTAGACAGATAAGGAAAACCCGATGAAATAAAAGGAGACAGCTTGCGGAAAGAATCCCCATTAGTCCGGTGAGGCACGGCACAGACTACATTTACACGCACACACACGCATGTTCCACTATCACGCCCAGAACCTGCTCAGTGTTGACAACATTTTAAAGAGCGTGTGGACGTCGAGGTGGACTCACTGTCCAGGATGTCTCCCAGGCCCTGGGCACGCAGCAGCTCCTTCAGCCGGGTCACCTCGTCCTTCAGGTCACGCACCAGCTTGTTGTTGGGGTCTTCGTTGATCACGGCATTGCACTTGATGTTCTTGGCTCGGTCGGCGTAGCTGGAGGAGGGGGGGTTTGGGGGGGGGGAGGACGTTCCTCGTCAGCGCGACGGCAAGCTTGTATACGGGCGAGACAATGTGTCGGGAGCGATGGAACGTTTCTATCGGCATTCCGTTCCTCGTCTCCGCTTTGTAAGAGCGTCATTGGGTCCTTGAAAAGTGCTAAATGAATGCAATGCATTGTCATAATGTTTCTATGAGCTTTGGATAAATATCTGCATTGTCATCATAATAATTATATGAGCCTTAAATATTTATCTAATGCATCGTCATATTATATATAAGCTTAGACAGACAGACAGATAGATGATAGATAGATAAAAAGAATGCATAATCAGATTCTATGAGATTCATATAATACGATCATCATCATGGTTCTAGGAGCTTCTCCCGCGTCTCACCGGAGCGTGCTCAGAGTCTCGTCATAGTTGATGTCCGCCGGACTGAGGGCTGCTACCATTGCCGTCCTGGAGTTTCCACCTAAACACATTAGGTGCAGCAAGTCAGTGTGGGTGGATGCGTGTGTGTGTGTGTGTGTGTGTGTGTGTGTGTGTGTGCGCCTGACAGATATCCAGTATGCATAAAGAGAGATACAGTAATAATAGCTTATATTAATTACTATTATTAATTCTAATGCATATTTTAAAGTGCAATTACTAGAAGAGAAAAAATAGTAGTTAGATAAAACAAGCTGATAAAACGTGTATAGACACTATGAACATAAGCCTCTCATGCCAGGGATTGGAGAGGTGTACTTCTCCACTGCATCCATCAGACACAAGGGTGAGACAGGCTCGCTTGTCAAAAGAGTAGAGTAATATTAGCCCTGCCTATTTTTCCTCACTTAATACCACACGATGCCAATCATTTCATTTTCCAAGCTTGGTAGACAATGAGCATTTTGCCCAAAACATTTTGTCAGGCATTAGTCAGACACTTTATTTATTGAGAAATTATTTTCTCAGGTGACAAATGACTTCTACGGGTAATTTCTCCTTACCAAGGTTTTCCCTAAGCAGCCATGTAAGAACAGAGTCTCTGTATGGGATGAAGTCAGTCTTCTTCTTCTTTTTACTCTGAAGTAAATATAAAACAGATGTTAGATGTGCTTGCTGAGAAAGACCACCTCAGTCTCCTACGCTATGCGCTAGGCTACACACAGCTTAGATGTAGAAATGACACCTCACACCTAACGAAGAACATATCAAGTAGTATGAACGATGATTATATAAAAATTTGCAAGGATTGTGCCAAGAATATGCAGGGTAAAAACCGTGTTGCACCGGCAGAAATGTTAAGAATGAAGAAAGAAAATAAACAATGTTGTCAAATCTATCTTTTAGCGCGTGTAGGTATTAGCGGTTGAGCCGTCAAAGGGTTTACCTTGCTGGTACAGTGATCCTGAGGAGGCAAGCATTACCAGGAAAGGGGAGAGAACACAGGCCAGACAACATTACAGCATGCCTGGCTAAAACAGTAATTCCCTGACAACACAGGCAGAAGCGGCAGACAGCAGAACAACAGGAATTGAAAATAGAGGAAGAAAGGTAAAAAATAAATAACAAATGATAAACTAATACATGAAATAGACGGTACAAAGTACTCACCACCTCAGCCAAGGCAGAGATAACCTTGCCCAGCGTCGTCAGAGATTTGTTGATGTTTGCCCCTTCCTGTAAGTGGAAAGCACACAAAATAAATAAGTTATTACAGAGGAACTGGAGCACAGGTGGATAATTATCGGAAACATGGCCACTTCTGTGGTGCTGAAAGGTCATACCTTTAGCCTGGTGCCTTTGGCTCCTGTGGAATCTGCTCGTTCACTGCCTGCCAAATCTACCAGACTGATTTTACTGACCTGAGGGGTTTAAATATACAACCATCAAAAAAGAACTCCCGATTCCGTAGCTATTGTACTTCATCTCACTGGATAGCACTAAATTAAGTACACATTATGGAAAAAATCATTACAACAATAAACCCATCTACCCATTTGTGATAGCAAATATGTAATTAAGGAAATAATTTGGGGGAAAACGCACAGCAACTGAGAATTATTTCAAATATATGGACACCGTTGTCAAGAGAGATTCTGTGCCGCAGTAAAGTGGTAGCTTCCTACAATGGGAACAGTGTTTACAATAACACTGCAGTCTTTGTATGTCCACCATTAGAGGAAATGATTGAGGTCAGAACAAGCTATTTTTTGTCCACAGCTGAGCTAGCCACAAAACAAGTTCTACACAAAAGGAATGACCTATAGTAGAACTACGTTAATAATATTTTGCGATAAGAGATCGCGAGTGACGTTTCAACCCAGCTTGTCAACCGCTCTATTTTGAGGATCTATACAGAAATGCGTCCCTCTGTTCTTCACCGACCTTTTCTGTGGAGAGGTCAGTCTCGTTGTCGTGTTTCCTCTGAGTGAACACGATGGTGAAGACTGCATGAGACCTGCTACTTGTCTCATTCATGTTGGTAGCAGCCACGGTCCTGTCAATCAACACAGTGGCATCGTTACTTTGGGATACATACTCAAAAGACAAGACACTTTCTCAAATCATGTAAACATCCATCCATCGATCTTCATTCCCAGGACTAGGTGGAGATATCATCTCTCCACCTAGTCCTGGGACTTCCCACAGCAAACAACATGCAAACAACGTATGACATAACCCAAGACGCGTTTCTACCACAGGAACTTCACCTACGAACTAGGAACTGCATTTCCACTGCAAAGGACCAGTACTTTAAGTTTACCCCCAAAAAAAAGGTCCCTACTCGAGAGGTAGTTCTTTGCCAACTTTGAGGGGTGGGGCTTGCAGTGCTTAACATTTCTAACTGGTGGAGTAGAGGCTACTCACACTAGTTTGTTATCAACCGCCATTATTAAAATGTCTGCAGCCGTCAAGAGTTAGTAAAATAGTTTTTTGTGCTTACAGAAGAAAATAAATCGAACGACCAATGGAACAACCACAAACTCCAGGCCTTATTGAGTGATTATACTGAATTCTGGGTACTTTCAGTGGAAATGCAGCTATACTGTCATGATTTGGTATTGCATCAGCCTGTATTTCCCAGTTTTTGCGATTACACTTTGGTAATAGTCCATATGATTTCCACATAATCGTCTACGTTTATTTAGGTCAGTGAGCCCTCGATTTCCAACAATACTTTCCAAAACACTCGTCAATTAAAATGATTGTGTGCCAGAGAGCGTTGATTCTCATACGACGGGCCACTCCAATTACCGCCTCTAGAAAGCACCGGAACGAATGCTCGGTAAGGTAAATGGAGTAGTGTGGAATGATTACTCTTGTATGGAGGCGTACAGTACACCTTGTAACATACACAGAGCACGACAGCCACCGGGGCGGTAGAAGCAGCACTACACGACTCGTTCCAGAAATAAGCCTTCTGAGTCAGCAGAGGGAGATTAACGCCAGGTTCAGTTCTCCTTACAGGACTCATAACACACAGACACACTCACATACCACTGAGATGCACTCATTAGTCATTACCCATACGAGGATATAGGGGGCGTTATGAAGAAGAAAATCCATTAGTAAAGAGTGACCATCAAAACACATTGGTGACTGTAAACAGCACCTGAGAAGTTACACACCGAGCTCCTTCCTCATCCCTCCACCCCACCAGCCTAATGAGACCATCCTGATTAGCAAAGTCTACGACAACGACGTCAATTCAAAAGCCTTTGTCTTTTGACAAATCAATCAATCAATCTTCCTTACACAATTGGACTACATACCTAAATCACACCCGATCAGAACGCTTATCAGCTAGAGCACCGGTGGAAACCGATTGTTTTGTACCCGGTCAACAAATGCTTCTGAATTTAAAAAGGTTCCAGACTGATACAAGAGACATTAATAGAATAATTGAAAATCTATGGGGAAAGTCCATAACAGAATATATGGCGGTTGGATGAGCCAATCGTCTGCTTTATAACAGCTAAACATTAACCTTTTAATCCAATTGTTTAGTTTCACTGATGCAAGCTGAGCGTTGCGGAGTGAAAGTGTGTGTGTGTGTATGTGTGTGTGTGTGTGGGGGGGGGGTCATACAGTCTTCATTATAACTGCCTGGAAGCATTACCAAGGTGGCTGCTGATTGGCCATACCTCAAAGGACGTTTCTGATACTCCTGTCTCATGATGAAACTGAATTAGAGCTTTGCGAAATCTGGATAGTCTCACAACGTAACCAGCAACCCACCCCCCTAACCTCACAAGGCTACCACCCCCAGCCCCACCCTGACACTGTCACCCCAGGTGGCAGGCTAAGGCTGACCTGGCCTTGTTGCCCGCGTCCATGAGGTCAGCAATGTCCGTGTAGGAGGTGACTGCCAGCTTGGACAAGTCCTCCACGTAGGGCCCCAGCAGGGGGTGCTCACGCACCCGCAGGTTCCCCTTGTTCTTGGGGTTCAGCAGGTCCCGCACTCGCTCGCAGTAGATCTCCATGTAGCTGACCTGGAAAGCGGGCGCACGAGCCGGAAAGAGTCAATCCAGGCGCCCGAACGTGGGTAGGTATCAACATAAGGCTTTTGTGCGTTGGTGGAGAAATAAAAGATTGGTTTGAACCTTTTTGAAAATGGATTTTAAATAGAAGTTTCTGTTTTGACTCCAGAAAACCAATGGCAACATTTAGCATGTTTAGGATTAAATAGTGCATGTTTTATTGAATAAGTGAATCTGCTTAAAAACTATGAATATATAAAATATGAAAATAAAAACAAGACTTGAATGAAAAACTAAACTAGAACTATGGCATTCGTGACCATTACATAGCCCTGACAAACCATGGCCTATATTGCTATGCTTCGGCACGAGACTCACCTCTACTGAGTAGGAGAGGTCTTCTTTGTTGTCTTCTTCATTGATTTTCTCAAAAAGGTCTTCGCATAGCTGTGAGGCAAAGAGCAAAGACATTTTGCTGCTAATTAAGCAAATTCAGAGTGGTAAACAGGGAGATGAATGGAGACATGCAGCTTAATGGTACTGAAACACTGCTCATCTGGCAGGCGGAACATCTAAATAGGACGAACTCTGTAGCAAATGTATGTAGAGAATCTAATACTGAAAACAGAACTACAGATAGGAAAGGGGCAAAATGATTGCATATTATAGTTTCCAAAAGGAAAGTTCCCGCTGTGATGGAGAACATGCATCACCCTAAGATTGGAGCAGATTTTATTTGCATTTGACATTTACATTTTCAGCTTTTGGGTTTGATAGATGTTAAGCTCACTGGGAGCTGTGATATGTTAGTAAAACTATGCCTGAGAAACTAGATATAGTTCAAGGAGAACAGAATAAGACAATGAAAATGGCCCCAACACTAAACCTGGGGGAACGCCATGGGAAACAGCTGACCAGGTGCAATTCTGCATGAGTGGAACGGGCATGCTAAAGATACTAAACATACCATGGGGATGATTCCTTCCTGCCCCTCCTCCTGTTTGCCCATCATGGTGTAGGACTTGCCAGCTCCGGTCTGGCCGTAGGCAAATATGCAGACATTGTAGCCCTCGAAGGCATGCTGCAGCATCTCCTTGCCAATATCATTGTACACAAGGTTCTGTGACGCGAAGGAGGGATCTTCTGGCTGCAGGGAAGTATTCAAATGTTGCCACAGAATGTCAATAAGGTTGTTATTATTAATAATAATAATAATAATAATAATACATTGTTTCCCCCTGTTTGTTAGTGATCTGGACTCAACATGTATGAACTTAAAGCTCTCTCACCGTGGTGTGCGACCAGTAGGAATAATCAAAGCTGAAGCTCTTTGCTGGTTCCTTTGGGGCTTTGGGATTGAGAATAACTGTTGAAAGAGGAAAAACAATTTAATTTTAGTAACACAGCAGATGAAGTCAAGTATGAAGACAAGAATTGCATTTCCCCTTTCCTTTACTTTCAGTATGAGCTCACTATACTGTGACACACAGGATCTCATTAGAATAACATGCAATTAGAATATTTTCTGCAGACCATCTATATAGATTAGTAGAATGTGATATAGCCCACTAAACTGTAACTTTACTTCAACAACACGTAGGCTTGGGCGATGAAGAAATGGCAGTTGTTTGTTGTAACATTACGTGCACAAGTGGATTATGGGAGAATAGGCTGGATAAATGCAATTTAGTCTGCAGTCTACCGGCTCATTTTTTAAAATCAATATAGTCGGCTGTAAAGTTTCAAGCTACTTTTCCACACCCCCCCCCATTATATTTGACAACTTCCCGAGACCCAATTCGTATATGGAACAGAAATTGTGTCAAGTCTGAACAAAGCCATTGTGTGCTGCTGCACTGAAGCAAAAATGAAAGCAGTGCAAGCGTGAGGAAAATCAAAGACTCAACCAACCAACCACCTGTCATCTCCCGACACCCGGCGTGACGACGACAACAGAACATTTGTGCTGCACCCAGCCATTCCCCCCAAGGCCCACACAAACATGTCCTAATGAACAGGAATCTGCAGCCATGTCTGGCATGGCATTCCTGCCCGACCATGCCCGCTGGTCCCACCGGCACAGATGTCCACTAGGCTTTACACACTAGCAGGAGGCTAAGCCTTTGCGGTGGGCACTGTACTACAGTATATGGGGCAGGAAGGGACACACACACACACACACACACACACACACACACACACACACACACAACCAACCATGTTGATGAACTGCGGGCTATGTCTATAAGAGAGGGGCAAGCCTTGAATAGCCCCACCCCACCCCATCCCGCCCCCCTCTTCTCTCCACACACACATATAGATAAACTGTGGGAAATGTCTATAGGAGAGGGGCAAGGCTTGAATAGCCCCCCTCTCTATACACAAACAACCATGTTGATAAACTGCGGGATATGTCTGTAAGAGAGGGGCAAGTCTTGAATAGCCCCCCACACACACACACCTGACCGACTGTGCCTGAGCCTTGTGTCTGGAGGAGTCTGGGGGCAGGCACATATTTGACCAGATGACCACTCCTCTACAATCTGAGGGTGGAGGAGAGGCATCCCAAGGGGAGAGGAGGGGCACATGGAAAAGAATGGACACACTGACTAAAGTACCGGGTATGCGCGGTACCTAGCAACAATCCAAACAGACCCGCAATAGAAATAGACACAGGCTAAAAGGGAAAAGCCCAATTGGTCAGTATACAAGTGTCAAGTGTCAGCAATAAAAACATAAAGCTTTATGTGGACATTTACAACGGGTTCAACCACGCCAAGCGATTGTGCCCAATCTTATCCCCGGTGCAATAATTAGCGCTTGCATATGCAAATGTCCCAGACATTGGAGGGCTCTGCCCTCCTTAAAGATCGTGTAAAGCAAATACAGAGATTTACTTGGAAATACTTTACATATGTTAGAAATCCATTCCTTTAAACATGCAAGAACACTGTTAACTATGTAGTATTGTAGAGTTAGATAGTTAAACTGTATTTCATCATTTCTCTGTTCAGCAGTTTTTCGGAGGGCCAGAAATAGGGACAATATACATTGGCACAACACTGCGTGGTATGGAGTTTTACCGTGGAACACGCAATGCGTGCGGTTACAGCGCTTTCTGCTGACACACCCCCCGCGCTTAAGAACACAAATGTATGCCTGCTCTACACAATCTTTAAGGTGCTGGTGGTGAAGTGGGGGTGCCTGAGAAGCTGTCCCTCCCTCTGCAGAACGTCGGTGGCTGCCGCTGCCCTCAGCTTCAGCAGGGTGATCAATAATGCAGGAGATGTGTGCAGAAGGGAGTTGCGTATCGTCCTGCGGGAGTCACATGCTGACAGAGAGGAATGACACCAAAGACCTTACAGGCCGCTTGGCAGCCATCTTGCTATCACCTCCGGGCAGTCATTAGGAAGACCCTAGGCTCCTCTGTCCATTAGCACTACTTCACATTAGCAACTCTGTGCTGAAAGTCTGATGCACTGTTTAAGCTTGAGACCAACTTTCCGGTATTGCGGAAGTCGATTTTCAATGGCTGTATCCGGAATTCTGGTGAGACGCTAGTGAAGTGCTCTGTTTACTAATTTCAGCTGTTAAATGTATTTTAAGCAGTAGCCTACTTCCTCTGTAAAAGTTCAACGTCAGAGTTACGTAGTTACGTTTATACATTTACACGGGTGGAACGGTCCGCTAGCGTCAGTGCAGATTGGCTAAAGAGGTTAAGGTTCGACCGTCAAACATGGTTTGTCTCTTCTATAATGCCTCAGGAACCAAATGCCCTGCGCAGAATGTGGAGCACAGTCAGAGTCGCTGGCACAAAGAGCACTCAGCTAATTAAACTACAGCATTGACCAGCGGCATCATCATCATCATCATCTGCCGTTAGGCAGGTCAAGGGATGAAAGTAGCAGAGGGGTGCCTTCCAATTTGGGCACTGGAAGAGGAGATGGAGTGTAATTGGAAGGGGGGAGGGGGACTAAATAAAGCCCCAGCTCACCTTTGACCTCCCTTTAAAAAGGGAAGGTGTAAAATGGGGGAGGGATGACCAAAAAAAAAAAAAAAAAAAAAAAAAACCTACTGGGATTTAGATTACCAGTGTTGTTCTTCTTGGAACAACCCCCTGCCAGCTAGCCAGCCTGCCTGCATGCAAGGAGGGGGATGGGGGGGGGGGGGGAGTTGCGAGGCCCCTCAGCCATATAAACAGAGGTGACCAGACAGACCGCCGGCGGGGGCAATCAAGGACAGTGCGGCGACCATGAACTTATCTCCGGACACCTGTCTGTTTCCCACACGTGCGTGCGTACGTGCGTGGAAGGGAGGGGATTAGGTTCTGTTTAATAAGGGCACATGCTGTAATGTGTATGCAGAACAAGACAACGCAGCTGTAAATCGCCAGCAGAGTTAACTGACAGCGGGGAAAGTGGGGAGATCCGTTCGCCAGGAGCTGCATTAGAGAGGAGCACATTTTCATGCTCATGATTCATGCTTAGGACATCACATGCATGTCACTGCCCGCATAGCTGCCTCCCTGCCATCTGGCCATGTGAGTGTGTGTGTACGTGTACGCGCACACGTCACGGGTTCATGCTAAATGTCTCCATCTGCCAGGCCAGTGAACAGAGCACATGGAAAGACTACAGTGTGGAGACATGACTACAAAGGGTGTGTGTGCATATTAGTCTTTGTGACCTTCCAATCAATCGACCTTTGGAGCAATAAAATGCAGACATGATTTATGTGTGAATGTGACACGGGGGGGGGAACAGTTATCACTAAATGGTGAGCGACAACACCCCCCCCCCCCCACACACACACACACACACACACATCGCCCAGAATCACCTGAGCCATCTTTGAAAAACCTACAACATGACTGACTGACACAATTTGTTCTCTCCAGTCAACCAATGACTGTACACTTCTGAGATTAAAGCAAATCTGCACGCTTACAAAAAAAGATTGCAAATCCCCATGTGATTTTACGTGGAGCTGCCGCATCTTCGAATGGAAAACGGCAGAAAACTTGCTCTACCTAATGAACAGTACCACTCTGCCTCTCAAACCATAGCAACAGGTATGGGAAGAGACTCCGGTTGCCATAACAACCTGAACATGGCACTGGAGGGGAGAATGCGGAACACTGTGTTCAGTCCCCCAGCTCGCCTCAAACGATCCCCATTCGTCATTTAGCGGGGAATTATACAAAGCGAACGACTAAACTTTAATGCAGTGTATATTTAACGAAGGTCACAACCAGGCAGAAGGCAGGCTGAGTGAGTTATGTAACTAAGACATTAAGCTACTTAACCTGACTAGCTGTAATAAACAGGATCATTTACGTCCTTGCACATTCTATAGCATAGTAATAAAAGTTTATCAAATTTAAGTTTGGTCCAGGTCTAGTATATAACGTCAGGCCTTTAAAGAGTGATCACCATTTCATCATGATGTCGTCAGAATAACACACCTTCCACCATTTTGTATTCAAACCGTGTGTGTGCGAGCACACGCGTGTGTTGTAGGAGACCTCGTTAGCGCGAGGCAATGTAGCCTGAGCCCCATAACAGTGAGCAAACACAAGTTACTGTTCAATGTTCTGGCTCTGCAGGAGGAGAGTCTACAGGACCCCCCTCCCCCCCCCCGGAGACACCAATGCATCCTCCATTCTGTGGTCGCCCTTCCCCCAGCTCATGGGAGGATTATCGGGGAGGAGGGACTCCCCGGGAGCTCTCCATTTCAAGGATGGGTGGGTACCGGTTAACTAACCACATCCTGCCCTTTCCCTACCCTCCCTGCAATTAAGCCATTAGGTGGTCTCGCAGCGCCAGATGGGGACCAAGAGCTCCATTCACCTGAGACAAGCAATGGCTTGATGAACATCTCTCATCTCTTGTCCTGTGTGACCCTGCAAGGAGCTGCAGGCTGTTAACGGGAGAGGATTAATAGCCACTGCCAAAGGCAACATGCCGCCACAGGGTACAGAAGTGGCTTAAAACAGTATAGTCAGCTTTTTCAAGCTAATTGTAAGCTAATACACTTTGTCGAATTCCCCAAATATCTCCTCTCATTTCATTAGCTTATCGTCGTTATCTGAACGGCTGAGAAAAAAAAAAAAAAAACTCTGTACTTCTACACAGCCCTGGCTCCGTAAATTGAAACGTAAACAAGCCGCTTGGCTTCGCAATGCTTTTCAATGTGTGGGGGCGGAGCTTGAGCAGCAGCAAGTGTTTGAGAATTACAGATGCTGCCTTTAAATAAATAAAAGCATATTTAAGAGCAGAACCAAAGACACAGACACAAAACGCCTCAACCGCTAAAAAAGGAACCAAAACACTCAATGAAATAATAGTTATAGAGGACGGTAATTAAGGTGCGTGTCTCATTCTGAAAGACTGAGGCTAAGGAATTTTAATGGCCTCCCTTGGGCATGGGCACACGACGTGACGTAATAGTTTCTCTGCTGGAACTGATTATTCCCGCAAACTGTGAAGCTCATCACTATAGTGTGTGTATATGTGTGTGCGACCGCGTGTGTACAGTATGTACGCACGAGCGCGTGTATTTAAAAGCAGCTGCTGCTCCAGCACTGACCCCGTTAACGCCAATACCGTTCCTCCATCTCAAAAGAGGAACCGGAAAACATGGAGCGGGCACATTCTCGGTCTGTGGCTCGCTCCCAACCTGCTTGGCGCAGGCTGCCCGGAGGCCGGGTCCTCGAGGGTGACATAGGTGGCAGAGTTCTTCTCAACGCCCCCACGACTAAAAGTGGAGACTGAGCACTGCTGTCCGCACGCCGTAAAAAACAGCTGAGCTCGTCGCAGCCGAAACACAAGACGACGTACACACCATCTCCAAGACTGCCAGGTGGCATCGAGGTTGCCTCCCGGGGGTCACGACCCCCCCCCCCCCCCTTCTTAAAATAGAGCTTCCTTGCGTTAAAATGGTGGGGTAAGCGAAGCTACAGAATTAAAAGGCAGTGTTAGTCATTCTCGAGAACGCTTGATAACTTCACACATAGAAATGCATTGTGAAGCAAAGCGTATTGCTGCAGCTTTGTTGATGTGAGAGGTGTTCGCCACATTGTTTATGTTGTTATTTACGGAGCCAGGGCTGTGTGGAAGTATCAGATAATGTTTTCAACACGCACAGAGAACGCTAAGATAGCGATATGCGAGGGGATATTTGGTGACTTTGACAAAAAGTGTATTAGCTTAGCTCGCAATAGCGGACTATACCTTTGAAGTAATAGCAACTCCAGTGGGAAACGCAGAATCCTCCATCTCTACTCAGAAGGCAGATCACATTCTACTCTTCTACTGGGAAAGGGGATCATTTTAAAATGGAGGGGTGGGCATTGGTGATAGGCCTATTTGGTCTCAACATCCGATCAAATGCGTCTAAACTTCACCCCCCGTATGTCAAGGCTGGAGTAGTGTTGTGCGGTCTGCACCTCTTTGTTTGTGTTCCCATTTGCAGAGCCTGAACGGTTTAGTTCATATCAATATAAGAGAAAGTCAATTTGATCATCAAAAGCATCAGCATCAAATCAATTCTCTATTTTTGTTTTGTTTCAGAATGCAGTTTCACAGGTAGAAGGTCATAATCTGGATCTCTTTAGCAATACATTATTAATCGCTACATCATCATTAACCACACCATCAACAGCACATGGACATACTGTGGTGCCTTCTGTCCAGCTATACAGCACCTGGGGGCGGGCAGGGAGTGGTCATGGGCCCAGCTCTATTTATACAGTGGTAGATGGTGCCTTGCATGCCCACGGACAGGCAGCTTTCGGCCTCTCCACTATCCCCCTATTACGTGACTAGCTGTACAGCTAGCAAACTAGCCAGCCAGCCATCCAACTAGCTAGTTAGCCAGCCAGCCATCTAGTTAGCCGGCCAGCCAGCTGGCTAGTTAGATAGCTCTATCTAGCTAGCATGCAGAGTGGCCTCTGCTATATTGGCAGCTTACACAGACTCGCTGAGGCCTGCGTGGGTGACAGAGGCCACTGACAGGCTTCTAGAAGGCACGAGAGAGAGAGAGAGAGAGAGAACATGACAAGCCAGCAGAGCCTCACTCACGGGCTACACAGGGGTTACAACAAAGAGATGGGAGAGGCCACTAAACCATCTCTCGGGTGTTGACGTGGGTGGGGAGAGGGGAGATGGCTCAGCCCCCAGCTTGAAACCAAAAATGAGCTGAATGCAGCTTTTCCAGTGAAACGATACATTTACTGCTTTGAACGGTCTCAATTTCTTGAGCACTTCTAGTTGTCTGAGAAGCTCATTTTGCCCCCCTATGCACCATTAAAAACTCAAATTCAAAAGTGATCCGCTGTTTTCGCTCTGACAGGCAAACTGCGTCTACTGTCCAGGAACACTTTCAAGGAGGATACTACTTTCTAATTGGCAGATGCTGTGGCAAAAAGGTCAGATGTCTGCCACAACACATCCTCAATCACGCAAGGGTGCCCGAGACATACAGCATTAACCTCCAGTGACAGACGACGCCTGGCATTTTCCGACTTAAAATAAACCCTGCTGTGTTGAACTCAAAACCAATCTCTGTAGCAGGTGTCTGGCATTTGCATGGAAAAATCTGTCTACATGTAGAATATCATTTCCAACAGATTGGAACATGAAAGGCCATAGAAATTGAGAGGGGATTATTTAGGCTATACCTTGGACAGAACAGGGGTAATGATAAAGGTTTGAGATATGATATTATATTTCTCAAAGTAAATTGCCATGGGGATAGGGCTTGGTACTGTATATTCAGGAATATGGCGTAGGAAAAATTCAAGTTTAAAATTAGCTTCAGTGTTCTGCTTTTCCCCCCCAACTACAGTATCCAAGGCACCACAAGGTTCAACACACAGTAAACCATCTTATCTGTTATACAGTAGGAATTAGGAAACTCCTCTGCTCGGTTCCACTACTATAAAAGACAAATGAGCAAAACATATTTGGCCTCGATTGACTAGGCGGGAAGTTAGCGGGTCCCCTGCTGGAGCTGCTGCCCCTGTGACCCGACTCTGGATGAGCGGATATGGATAATTGATGGTTGGATGGATGGATGGATGGATGGATGGGCAGGATACCAACAGCATCCACTTTTGTCTCATCAACGTGCATCAGAGCACCTTCCTGATAACCTTGTGATACCATTCCGATCTCGCAAGCTTCAGTTTGACTTCAACGATAATCTGTCTGGACAGCTTGAAATAGCTGAGCTTCAGTCGAACCACAGTGGTTTCTGAAACCACCACAGTGCCTTACTGGGCAGCTACGGGCGCAGTTGACGGTAACCAATGGTGATATACAATCAGTCAGTTCCTTCAATCACCTGAAAAGTGCATGCCCTGTTCCAAACAGTTTCAATGGACGGCTTCCCATATGGCTTTGCGTGACAAAACCATCTGGCATGTCAGGTTAGCTAGCCGAGGCCACATGTGGAAATAGATGGTACAGCAGCTTCATACAATCTAAATCAGTCCAATTACACAGCATGTCCAGTCCATTGCATTAGACAGCGTGTAAATTCCAATGCATTAGAAAGCATGTGAAGTCCAATGCATTAGACAGTACATGTCCAGTCCAATGCATTAGACAGTATGTAAAGTCCAATGCATTAGACAGTACATGTCCAGTCCAATGCATTAGACAGTATAGATCAAGATCTGCTAAATATCTCATGGCCAAGGCAGAGCAGCTGCAGGCAGATGCCCGTAGAATGCAGGCTCTGCAGACACTGGGGGGACCAGAGTGCCTTACAGTAAATCCTCATAATAGGCAGGACGAGCACATTTGCTCTGAGCCGTGACCCGGATTTCACCAACTTGCCGCAGCTCAGAAATCTGCATAGTGGCATCATGACACAAACACAACTGCAGCCCGTGGAATTACGACACAATAGATAATGAGATACCGGAAGTGTTCAGCAAGTAAACGTTTCGCTTTGCTGAGCAATTGCAAAGAAGATCAACACTGACTGATGCTTGGAGCTAGCATATGATGACACCTTCTACAGCAGGGGTGGGGAGACCCTGGTCCTGGAGAGCCACTGTCCTGCATGTTTTAGATGTCTCCCTGCTCCAACGCACCTGATTCTAATGAATGGGTTGTTAGAAGCCTGATAACGTCCCACCGGTTCTAGAGCCTTCTACGGTGGATGGATATGACGACGAGCCATCGTGCATGCGTGGGTGCGTGCGTGTCATTTAGTTGCAGGGTAGTAAAACAGCTGTTCAGCATGGGACAGCTCTATTTCAGAATAGCAGAGGATTCTGGGAACCAACCTGGGGGAGGGATAGCAATTTCAAATCATTAATTAAGGATACAAAAATAATACATCCCTAACCCCTCCTCCCCCCGCCACCAGGGTCCCTCTCTCCTTACTCCATGAATAATACAAAGTGACCACCACCACCAGGCAGCCCGTGACTGGACTGCAAAGCCCTCCAGCCAGCCTCTGAATTCAGATCTTTGGCCTGTGGGAGGAAACTAAAGCCACGGCAACGTCTGGGAGGAGACTGGAGCAAGAGGAAAAAGTCAATGAATAAACACACCATCACACACACACACCATCTCACACCCACACACACACACACACACGTTTCCTAATGCAGGCAAGCAGTCGTTAGCAAGCCAACATGTAGCAGAAAAGGGAGCGCGCTGGGAGAGCCGTGATGACCTCAAAACACACCACTATCGGCCCTTAAGTTCCTGCTTGAATCACGGGGACAAACGGAGATGGATGGGCTACTGCACAGCCTGATTTAAAGGGACAGACAGAAATGCTGTGGTCTTGTTGAGATAACAGCATAGCCCGGGGCCAGTATGATAACCAAAGAGGTTGAATTAAAACTACACGTGCACTTTATACAGAGGGCACAGTAGCATTATTCCCATCAGTGTCCTTGGACAGAACATAATATGTTCTTCCTTTCCATATTAGACAAACTTTGCATGTTTGCGTTTTAAGAGACTATCATGCAGACATTGTGAAAACAATAACCCACGTTCATGGACCAGATCTTGGAGACCAGTGTTTTCATCCGTGATGACCTTCCATTGTTGATTAAAAAAAAAAAAATGTAATAATACTTCTATAAACGCATCCACAAAACAGATTCCACTTTAACAAAGACCTAAGGCTGGTAAGCATCCGGTACCATTTGACTGAAACAGATGTATCCTTCCTTCCATGTACTTCCTGCTACTCAAATTACACGTGCACGTACAGAGAGCATTAGCATGCACGTGCACACGCTCACACTTTTGCAGATAATGTGTTTATAGACTGTGACCATCACGTTATTTCACCCCACAACAAAACTAGACCCCTTTATAAGATATGGAAAATTGCCTTTTACCAGGTGTCATTTTGTATTATTCCACTCAGACAACCAACCATATTTGCTATTCATGTATTAAAACAGTACACAGCAGATTACAATGCAACAGCATAGGTTGGCGTTTAGCGTCTTTATGTCAGTTAAACTCACTCTTAAGTGTAAAAAAATAAATTAAAAAAAAGGTATTAGCTAATTTCAAGATAATAGACCTTTTGTAATATTCACCAATATGTGTGGGACGGCGGCGGGATATGGGGTTGATTTGAGCTCCAAGTTAGCGAGTGTTTGAGAATAACTAACACTGCCTTACATTCTACAGGCCATCCTGGCACCTCAGCTGCCACACACGGCATGAGCCAGTAGAACATGCTGAACCTCCCTCCTCACCCGAAGGCATGTGTCTCTGGAGTCCTTCTAAAAAAGGTAGAGTTACGGACTGTAAGCTAATACACCTTTGGTCAAATTCAGGAAATATCTCTGATACAGTATCTCACAAAAGTGAGTCCACCCCTCACATATTTGCAAATATGTGAGCATATCTTTTCATATGACAACAATGAAGAAATGGCACTTTTCTGCAATGTATAGTAGTGATTGTACAGCTTGTAGAACAGTGTAAATTTGCTGTCCCCTCAAAATAACACAACACACAGCCATTAATG
>JAODOY010045060.1:0-17500 GCA_025399855.1 Forbesichthys papilliferus | reverse complement strand
GGCAACCAGCAGTCGTATTGGCTGTGCCATCAATGTCTGTTACAACCTGAACGTATGGGGAATGATCTGGGCGAAAGCTGTTTATCTGGTCTGCAACTACTCTCCACCGTAAGCCGGCTTCCTCTCCGTCCTGCCATTATGCTGGCTGTGACACAAGGCTCGTGCGTCACTTTCCCTTTGCCAACCCTTTATTTCAGGGGGAATTGGTGGGGCCATGCTCCGTACAAAGTCGGGACACCTTGTTCTGCCTGTCCCGCCAGTTACGCCGGAGGGTGCCGGGACAATCTCTGCTATAAGGGTATAGGTTTGCTTTCTTGTACACCAGTGGCATCCAGTTTTGTGAAAATTGAATGTGAATTTCCAGGCTTGTTGTAGTGAGGTGTATTGATAAAAAATAAAAACAAATAGGAATGCTTATTTAACCCCGTGTCACCCCAGACGGGGGTCCAGAGAGGCGGCCAGCTCCTGAGCTCGAGGAGACTAACTTTATTGAACCGGAACCAGAACCGGTGAGGGACAGTGAGCCGCCCCAACCCCCGGCCCGATCTCCCAGCCCGCGGCAAAGAGAAACCCCAGACACCACCAGGGTGGTCAGCACAGAAGAAATGTGTAAGAACATGGTCTTTTCTGGAGACATTATTGGATGTGTGGAAATAAGACTAAATGCAGCATACAGTTTATTGTGTACAGTATACAGTGTATTGAACAGTACTCCTCTCATGGCAGCTCAACAGGTGGACTGTGACACTAAACTGAGAGACCGTTGCAAAGGGACAACCTGTAACAGGTAAACACTTACCATACATGTAACTTTAACGTATATACCCTGTGTTGCAATATGTGTCATAGTCCTGACATCATACTATACGTGCAGTACATTTATATGCTGATTAACATGTTTGGGAATTTTGTTTGTGAACAAATTAGTGAGTAAAATGTATTTCATATCATGTAGAAATATATTAACATTTATCTTTTGTTTCTGCTCAAAGGTATGAGTGTCCGCCTGGTTGTTATGACAACCCTGGAAAGGTAGTTGGCACTGGATACTATGACATGGTAAGTTATTATAGTATAATGTCCACCTACTGTAACAGCACTGATTATGTAAATGGAACAGTAGGTGTTTCAACCTTTCAACTGAAGCCTATGTGGTTGGTAGATAATATGTACATTGTCCTCTTTTGAGACGGTAAAGGTCTTTGACAGAGTGCATCAGGTCAGTCATGACCTTGACCATATTTATCCTGCGAAAGGTTTTCTAAACATACATGTTCACATTCATCACAGCACACCTGGGAACAGCTCACTGTAAACACAGTCCGCCCACTGTTGGCCCAAGAGGAGCTATTCCTGGGGCAGTTTATAGCTACATGGGACATACATCCTTCACCCTTACCCAGGTTTTCCAAGGTGGTACGGGACTCAAATCACTTACCTGCTGATCACAGCAGGTAAGGTAAAGGGCATGTCCACTCAAATGGGCATCGTTTGTCAAATTGATGGTTCACAGTGTTTGAATTGTGCTAATCAGTTAAAGGTAGGTCATTCTGGAGAATGCTTGTTGGTATTTGAATTCCTTCAATGCCATAGGGTGCTCACTCAGTAGGAAACACACTGCGAAGGCTATAAGGTTTTGTTGTGTGGTGCACACTGTACCATTGGTTGTGGTATACGAACGGTAAGATTGTAGACCGCAAAGAGATATTTGGCGAATTTGACGAAAAAATGTATTATCTTACAATCGCTTCCTATACTTTTAACTGTACAGTACCATTCTTGTGCAGCACCCATGTTAGAAAATAGGCTATACGGCTTAGTGAACTGTTAGTATATCAATAATAAAGACTTTTTTTCTCCCTCGTTCCAGCAATCCAGTGTGTGTGGGGCAGGTTTACATGCTGGTATTATTGATAATGACGGTGGATGGCTAGATGTGACCAGATTAGGAAGAAAACAGTACTTTTCCAAGTCATACAAGAATGGCATTCAGTCAATAGGGTACAGTATGCATCTGTCAATCTCAGATTGGTTTATGTTAATTAATTAATTTCATGGCCTAACACATTTGCATTTACAGGAAAAACAGAAGTGCAAATTCCTTCAAAGTAGACAAAGTGTCTGGTGAGAAACATTCACTTACAATTTTGAAACAGATGTTACAATCACCATCTCAACGTTGATGTATGTTCAGCAGTTGTTCTTTTGACCTAATATCCCGTGTCTTTTATTTTCCTCAGTCAAAGCTGTCACATGTGACACCATGGTGGCTTCTTTCTGCCCATTCAAGAAACCTGTACGACACTGTCCAAGGTAACGTTGGTGTTCTCATGTGGTGATGCCATATGGCTTTTGAACAAAACAAGCACTGCAAGGACTTTTCTGCTATTTCCCGTTCTGTGCCCATGTTTATGTGATGCATCTATTTGACCATAAGTAAATGAGAGTACGTTGTCAATTGTATTATCTTTCGAAATGCTTGTAAATGGGTTAGATTAATTGACAAATCATTATTACTCTTCAGCTATACAAACTTGAAACCACATACTGTATTTTATGTCTTAATTTACAGTTCAACTCTTCTCTGGAGTTTCAAAGCTTTTCAAAACAAGGCAATGGGGCTCAATGGAAATGTTGTTTTTACATTGAAACTTGATTCTGTACAACTCATCATAATACATTTAATTAGCTATTTCATTATTTCAATTGTCATATTTTGCTCATTTAGCGTTTTTAGCTGCAGCTACAGTACCCTCTGTGTGTTCCACAGTATGATTCAATGTAAGCAATGCTTTTCTTCTTCTATAGGTTGTACTGTCCGAAGAACTGTCTGCATAATAGTCAAGGCAGAGTCATTGGAACAATATATTACTCAGATGTAAGATACTGTTTTGCAACTTGTGTGATTATCCTGATACTCCTTTTCTTTTCAATTAAAGAGGTTATAACAACCAAGGCAATCTAACATGTATGGGATTACAAACGTGCCATCAAAACGTGAGTTTTGAATATTGTGGTTGGAAACTGAGGGACAATTTTAGAAATTCAATTTACAAGCTTGCAGAAGCTTGTAACAGCTTGCACTGGTTTGTTTTTTGCCACTACAAATTTACAAAACTGCATGTGCCAGAAATCACTAGTTTGTAATTTACAGTAAGTGACAATTCACAAATGTGCATTTTAATATCGCAAGCTTGTATCATGGTATGTAAAAAGCACCATTCTTGCACTATTTAGTCAAATATGTGTACCCATTTGCAAATATTTGTGATTTTTCTGAACAGATAAAAATTTAAGCTTGTGAAATGAAATAACACATTTGCGAATTTCCACAATCTACAATCAATTTACAATCATGACATTCAAACTTCATTTTTAAAGAGTTTTGGAACTATTATAATCCCAAATATGTGATACTGCATCTGAGTGCAGTGGTTAAATCAGCACATTCAGAGTCAACTGTATTTAAAAATTTGAATTTATGTTAAATTGGTATTATTCTAGTAGTTTCTTTTATTAAAAGACAATGATATGTTTTCATAACTTCCTATTTGGTGCAGAAATCCAGTATCTGTAGGGCAGCCATTCACTCTGGAGTGGTGCGGAACGAGGCTGGGGGCTACTTGGATGTGATGCCAGTGGAGAACAGGAAACAGTATACTGGCAGTAGTCAGAACAGCATCTCTTCAGAGAGGTACCACTTCATTTACAAAATACACATTAAAAATATAGACAGTATATTTGACAAAAAGGGGAATATATTGTTATCAGGGCCAAATTACTGACTAAACACATTTGTTATGATTTTATTTGTTCTTGTTAGATTGTTTCTGTTAGATTTGTGCTTGTTATGTGTTTTTCTTTTGTAGCTTCAAACTGTTGGTGCATTCATCCAGATAGGCTCTCAAGTAGGGCTGTCCAGAATACAATTTTACAGGTTTTGAATACTTGATGGTAGGGCTGAACGATTAACCGTTTTCAAACTTCAATTGCCTCCGCTGAGCTAGATGCAACATCGGAAATTTTAGGATAAGCCAGAAGAAAAGCATAGCGTGGTCAATTGACACCACACCTACTGTAGTGCCTGCTGTATTGGTAGTTTCCGAGGAAGTTGGCGACAGGCCGTATTAGAACACGTTTGTGCGCAGCCGTCCAAGATGTGCAACTATAAGATATGTTAAATCGACGTGCTGGATGAGAGAGACTTTAACAAGGCAGCCAGCGCCCGGTTCACAAGACGCATTGTTTAAAAAAAGTAAGACTTAGCATCTATTGCCGACTCTTTTCCTGCGATTAACAATGTTATGCTAAATGCGAGGGGGGTATAATGAGTGCCTGCTAAATCGCTCATTCCACTGTATAACAAATAAACAGGCTGTGGGTTATACCTGTATATGTTTGTTATGTAATGTTGGAGACCTTAAACTTTAACTAAAAAACATTCTGAAAATAATAAACATAATTCTTTTTATTTATTATTTTAGGGATGCTAAAGTGTAATTTAGATTTGCTTGAGCACATCTAAAAAATTGTCTAAAATTGCCAATGTGCACGGACTGTTGTTGCCTGTCCCAAAAAGCAAATAATCCATCCATTCCAAAGAAACAATTCCTGTATATTTATGATTTCATCTTTCCATTTGAATATAGAGCAGTTCATAATTTGATGCCATCTCATGTGGTAATGCTTCATAACATGTTTTAAATATGTTAAATATATATTGAATTTAAATCTTGACTTTAAAAAATATCACAAATCGCAATCGCAGTATCTGTCAGTAAAATCGCAATTAGATTTTTTTCCAAAATCGTTCAGCCCTACTTGTTGATATTTCCGAACAAGCATTCAAATACTCTCTCAAAAGCTCAATTAATAACACTCAACTATAATTAAGAAGTAAAACAGAAGTAATCTTCGATTCCTAGCTTCAGTGAGCACACATGTAAACATAGTTATGCGCTCAAAATGTCCACTATAATTGACACGTCAATTGAGCAAGTCAGAGCTGTCCAATAGCAATACCTCCTGTATTACCCAATAAGAGTGTGTTGAATAAATAGCCTCACTCTCTTCGTACAAACAGAGCCAATTACAATCACAGATGACACAGTGTAGGGTAAGCAATTACATTTCAACATGTGGGTTTATATGGAGACAGAAGGGATTAATGTGAAAACATGCATGCATAATGTGAAAAAACAAATACTCGAATCCCACTATTTTAATCGATTACATACCCAACGAACGAATACCCGAATAATCGAATATTTGGGGCCAGCTCTACTCACAAGTTATGTGAATTTCTCTGTTTACAAACTAGACAGGTCAACGGTTAACTTATAGAATTTCCAGGTCACTCTGAAATAGACTTAATTACCAAAAGAGCTGCCTAGCGCCATGAACAATCCATTGAATGTTCAACACTTTCCAACTGCTTTGAAGGCAGCAAGAAACTAGCACAGCTGCAAAGTAGCAGAACAGGCTTGTACCAAGGCAGTGTCAATAGAGAGTAACTATTGCAGAAATAACACGGTGGTTCATCTAAATCTATAGTGTTAGGTATCTGGAAACAGTGTTTACATGCTTTTACATTTTATTTTGAGAGAAGAGATTGCCATTATTCCTGTTTGCATTGAGATTGACGAGATGATTGACAAGCCTGCTTTTATCCCTAAAGTATGGGTCACCACCATAAACAGGCCCCTGGCATGTTGTGGGTTGGTCTGGATCCCAGTGAGAGAGATTGTTTCTGTAATTTGGGTCCTAGGTTATAACCTTTTGTTTTTACTGACACCAGTCTAGAATTCACAGACACCTGCACAGTTGAATACTTATTTGAATAAGGTTTCCATCGTCAGTTCTTTTTTATTGACAAGTTAATACAGTTACGATTTAGAAATGATAATTGGTAACATTCAAAAGCATTCAATTATTTAATCTTTCATTCTTTCCAGCCTCGTGAATCCAAAGGCTGGCAAAGCCTTCCGGGTGTTTGCAGTCATCTGAGTAACTGGACTCGTGAGACAGACACACTCATTATCATCTAACAAGCTAGAATTACCTTCATACCGCAGTAACACAATTCTGTCTCTCATCCAACCTCTAAGAACAGCACACATCCCTCCAAGGCTTCTCTTTCTGGTGTGATCATAAATACATAGATAGCGTAGAAAAGTGTTAAGATACAGGCCATATACAGTAAAGATGATAATTATGACAACACTGTAAACCTGAAAACTTCAGATAGCTTTCTCAGAAAGCAATTATAAAGCCATTTAACTTGTGTTTTTAAGTAATATGAAAGCTTTCTTTATTGTAGAGAGAATACACACAGACACACCCTTGTCTTCAGGATTTTGCCTCATTTGATTTCCTGGCTAAACATTTTAATTCATCTTAATCTTAATTCATCTTCATTCAACCAAATGTTTTCATTTGTCTGATTTGTCTGTTTGAAGTTATAATGCAAATGTTGCATATACTATAAAAGAGTGAACAGGCATTGTGTGAACATGCCCACATCTGAGTCTGATCAGCCAAATTCGAAACAATTTCAACAGTCCATCTATGCAGCACAGGGAAAAAGTGTGCCTGTTCCACTCAACTATTGCTTTCATCATAATTTCTGATGAGATTATAGTCTGGAAACCCTGTTGGAATTAGCGTTTTCACAGCCAGCCTCCTGACGGACCAATCAGGGTGGGATAGTGTGATGACGTTGAAGTCACGCATGTTTTGAAATGGTGGTAGAGCTAGATGAGGGGATCAAAACAGTTGTAGCAACACCTATTGGTTAAAGGCTGTCCAATAGTTTCAAAATGAACCATAGATCTATGCCCAGTAGGAGGAGGCAACGACCAATAATGACCAATGCAGCGTGACCAGTCCCTATTCCCAAAGTCCCTATTGGCTCTGGTTACCAGGCTAGCACTTCCACACTGTGAACAAGGTCTAATGACGACAGTACCGTAACATTGTTCATATACAGTATATCATACTGATTTATAATGTAGGCTTTGTGGGGAAGTGTGATGTCAATTGGATCCTGTGCTATTAAAGGTACACTTCTTGATTTAACCTCAGAATTACCCTTGGTTGAAAGTTAGTAGTGATTACTTATTTATTCAAAGGTAAACAGTAAGATAGTATGGGAATGTGTTATTCCGGTGGCAACAACATAATCAAACCAAATATCAGTTGAACATGTTTGTAAATAATGTAAATAATTCTGAGCAGTCCCAAAAATGTAGTTATTTGCTAGTTATGTTGTTTCTATCGTTGCAACGCAATAAGATTTTGCATGTAGGGTATATTTCAATCAAGCGCTTTTAAATGTGATGGTTTCAGTATATTGTGTAAATATTGTGTATGTATTGTTTTCATTTTATTTCATGCATTTTATTTCATTGTTTCTTTTCTATTTTTTTTCCATAGATTATACAAAATTACACCTGGCTGGCCAGGTGTGCCCATGGCAGAAATACATTTTAGTTATATTGACATGCAAATGCTTTATTTATTTCCAAAAGTACACATTGATGAAAATAGCTAATAACAATCAACGGTAATATGTTTTATTGATACAATTTTAACTATAAAATATAGGTACTCATTTTATATTTATATGTTTTCTGAATAATTGATGTGCATAATATGCTACTCATATGTATCTTTATACTATTAAAGTGTAATACAACATTTAGCTGTTCTTTAATAATGAAAGTTAATTTCTAGGCTTGAATTGATTCATTTCAGTTTCAGTGTCACAGATTTAAGGTCTTTGAGCATTTCATTTGCAATTCAGCATCATCTCACATTCAGCCACAGATGAAAAACTCTCAATTGAAATTGTTTCAAGAATGCTCTGGGGCTTTTCCAGGAACAGAGGGGAGGAAGGAGATGAAAATACTGTTTGTTTCAGATTCAGGAAAGGGAACCGGGTGTTAAACCCCTCAGGTCTGATGGACGTTGGTGCCACGAATCCACAAGTTGAGCAAATGACAAACTACTGCATTTAAAATAATCTACAACAGTGTTGTAAATAATCAATCACAACCTGGTGGTAATCTTAAGTAAAATGGTCATTGCATTCTTATATATATATATATGAGACAATATAATAGATTTAATTTACATATTACCCAAAATGACTTTAAATTTTAATGAGATTATTTTAATTAATATTAACATTTAATCTCAAATTCCGCCGGAACCAAGGCATTACCAAATGCCATATATACACTATATGGTATATACTATAGCTTTAGAGAGAGCTATGTTAAAACACTTGAGCTCCAGAGGAAAACCAGACAAAGACTAACTTTGTGTTTTGTTGATCTCAATCTCACTACCCAGGATGCATTTCTTCCCCTTCCCGTGGACTGGCACAGATGTGGTCGGTCTCCAGCTGAAAGCTCCCCATCAGTCAACCCTTACACGCAAGAAGAGACAGACGCACACACATACACACTCTCTCACACGCACGATAGAGAATACAAAGAAAGACACATACAGGCAAATATACTGTATGTGCTTGGGAATAAACATACAAATATAAATACAAACGCACTAAAATCTTAAATAAATAATATAAGTTCCTTTCTGCAGAACCGAGAAATATTAAGAGTACATACAGACTTTGAAATCCACTGACTGAACATATATCCCTGGATAGACTATGGACGAGGCCCGCTACCTGAGATTGGGCAGGTTGCCTTGGAGAAATGAGGCATGCATCGAAGCAATGTCAGAATTCACAGGCTTGTGTTGCAGAGGCGTCCACTGGAGAAGGCGGCTAACCCAATGCTCTAATCAGCAAGCATCCGTCATACAGCAAGCATGCACTTCTGTCAGAATAGCAGTCAGGTTTGCCAACCAACCCATGCCGAGTCTGTCATTCTGGATGTCAGTCAACATGCCAGTCGAGCAGGTATTCTGACATTAGATAGTATTTATAGCCTATCAATCAAACATCAATCCCAAAACCAGCACACCAAATCAGAAATTCAGTCAACTAGCTAGCAAGCTGTAGTCAAAACAAATGTCAGATAACCAGACAGCAACCATAGCAGCAACTTCTTATTGCTTTTCACTCTCTGTAGCTTCTGTAGCTAGCTGCATTAATTTAAGGCCCCATGCACGTCTCATG
This sequence comes from Forbesichthys papilliferus, assembly GCA_025399855.1. NCBI lineage: Eukaryota > Metazoa > Chordata > Actinopteri > Percopsiformes > Amblyopsidae > Forbesichthys > Forbesichthys papilliferus. The sequence goes on along the minus strand of JAODOY010045060.1, from coordinate 8,352 downwards.
GCGAGCAAACATCAGCAGAGGTGCAGGCTTAATATTGATGTAAGGAATCTGCAAAGGGTTAAACAAAATTTAAATATCCTAAAAAAAAAAAAAACTGCAGAGATATAACAGGACTGCTGCTTGGAATTCTGGGCCCTTACTTAATCTAAAAAGGCCCCTAATAAGGATTATGGATTTTTAAATTCTAGTAGCCTACTTGCATTTTTAGCAGAACATTAACATTCAACTTTTGTTTAAGACTTCGTCAGAGTCAGTGTTTTAAAAATGGCCAAACCAACCTGATTCACAATGCCTGGGTTCACTATGTTACACATACAGCCGTGACCTGTCATCTCACAATTCTTTAAATACTCGTAGTTACAGGTCTGAGACACTTAATCAATACCACTTAACTGTACAGGAGAGTATTTTTCATGTAAAATGAATACATAGTCCTAGCTGGTATTTGTGTAACTCTATAAACATACTTTTCTGTTGCTAGTTTTAGAGATAAAACATGATTGTGTGCATTGGTCAGTAAAATACAGAAACGGTGAAACACGGTTAGCAATTATGAGGGTTTGAGAAATATGTTTGAAAGCTCAACGCAGCTGGTCATGACTGAAACATCACACCCGTGTATGTGTGTGTGTGTGTACAGTGGGTATGCGTGTGTATGCAAGTGTTTGTCATGTGTGTGAGTATATGTATGAGTCTCTGTGTGTGTGTGTGTGTGTGTGTGTATAGTGGGTATGCGTGTGCATGCATGTGTGTGTGTGTCTGTCTGTCTGTCTGTGTGTGTGTGTGTGTGTGTGTCTGTCTGTTTGTGTATGATTGTGTGTAGGTGTGTGTGTGTGTGTCTGTCTGTTTGTGTGTGTGTGTGTGTGTGTGTGTGTGTGTGTGTGGGTCTGTGTGTGCATGTGCGTGTGATTATGTCTGTGATTCTATGTGAGTCTCTGTGTGTGTGTGTCTGCATGTGTCTGTGTCTGTGTGTGTGTGTGTGTGTGTGCGTGTGTGTGTGTGTGTGTTTGTCTGTTTGTGTGTGATTGTGTGTAGGTGTGTGTGTGTGTCTGTCTGTGTGTGTGTGTGTGTGTGTGTGTGTGTGTCTGTGTGTGTGGGGGGGTCTGTGTGTGCATGTGCATGTGATTCTGTGTGAGTCTCTGTGTGTGTGTGTCTGTCTGTCTGTCTGCCTGTCTGTGTATGTGTGCGTCTGTGTGTCTGTCTGTGTGTGTGTGTGTGTGTGATTGTGTGTAGGTGTGTGTGTGTGTGTGTCTGTCTGTCTGTGTGTGTGTGTGTGGGTCTGTGTGTGCATGTGCGTGTGATTCTGTGTGAGTCTCTGTGTGTGTGTGTGTGTCTGCATGTGTCTGTGAGTCTGTGTGTGTGTCTGTCTGTCTGTCTGTGTTTGTGTGTGTGTTTGTGTGTGTATTTGTGTGTGTCTGCCATCACTATTGCTGCCACGTGCGCATGTGAGTGCACGTTTGCGTGCGTCCAGCATGCGCATATAGGTAAATCCCTTTCTAAATTTGACTCATGCAATCACTCTCATTCTTTATAGCTGGTTTCTAAGGCGGTTAGCCCTTGGGCAGACACACAATGCGCATGTGGGCCAACGATCACTGCGGACAAGATGACAGCAGTGTGTAAGTGCCTGTGCTTGTGTGCGTGTGTGTGTGTGTGTGTGTGTGTGCGTGCGCGTGTGTGTGTGTGTGCGTGCGTTTGCGTGCGTGTGGTTTGACTTCCTCCTCTCAGCCCTCAACCACTCGTAGATTTAGACATTGCTATTATTTTAGCATCGTTAGCAGCTGTGTTTTGCTGGGTTTCACAATGGTCACGTTGTATTCATAGCTACGTACTGCTAAACGTTCTCATGACACGCATTCTCACATGCAGTGTTTGGAGAATCTACGGGACGTTGTCTGTTTGCCATAGGCACATGTTGCAGTACTCCAGGAGTGGGTATGGGTGTTTGTAAGGCACCTATCAATATGAACCAGTGTTTGTTAAGTGAATGTGGAAGAGGTGACAGAAATATTTTTCTCCCAGCCTGTCAGCAGTAAAACCCTTCTGAATAGAACACAAATCTACAATCACCATTTGAACCTTTTACATGTACCTATATGGATACTAGTTGGACAACTGTCCCTTCACAGATTTCTCCTCTCCTCCCCTCTCCATATTCCTCCTTCATGTCTTCATTCTCTGTTTCCGTGGTTATTACACAAGATGCAAAGGTTACCCACTCCCCTTAAGCACACCCGCACATGCGCGTGGGTGCTCACACACACACACGCACACACACGCACACACACATACACGCACACACGCACGCACGCACGCACACAGGTTTGGCCTTACACTGTGTTTTGTTGGTATCCCACACAGTATTCCAGTGCCAGGCTAGTGTGGCATTGGGTCAACATTACGCACAGACTTTAATTTCTCAGAACCGCTTCTCATGGCCGTTTGCCCCTAACCCCCTCCCCCACAATGCCCGTTCCAAGAATCCAAGAATCCCTCACGAAAACTTTCCGCTTCTTCCCTAAAATAGGTGTATGATATCTTACTACAGCCGCTTTGTGACACCTATACCAAGTACACATGTGTGAAATGTGGGGAAGTAAACACTGAAGACATTGTTATACTATGTATGAATGAAATATAGTAAAATAGTACTATCTGTGATTATTACACTTCTGCAGTGGCCTTTGTTAAAAATGAAAATGACAGGATATGATATTTTCAGATTTCATAGATATTATTATTTTTATTGCAGTAGTTATCATAACAAAAGTGAATTGTATGAGTTTCCTGTTTCACTGAGTAATTTAAAAGTTACAATAAATAGTAACTTTTCTTATTTTACATACATCATGTTTGCTGTGTTTCCAGTACAGACACTTCAATATTGGTTTCAATGTTTGATGAATGTATCTGCAATATGTGAAGTGTAGGCTAACTTAATTGAAATGGCTAACGTATTTCCAAATAGTAGGTTGGATTTAGTATTTAAGTATAACAATATAACAGGTTGTTGTTTTGTCTGTGTGCACACGTGTGTGTGTGTTTGTGTGTTTGTGTATGTGCAGTGTATAACAATATAACAGGTTGTTGTTTTATCTGTGTGCGCACGTGTGTGTGTGTTTGTGTGTTTGTGTATGTGCAGTGTATAACAATATAACAGGTTGTTGTTTTATCTGTGTGTGCATGTGTGTGTGGGTTTGTGTGTGTCTTAAATGTATTGATATTTCAGTGGACTAAACTGGACTGCAGCCATGATAAACATTAATCTCTTCACATTCGTATTGCACTTCATATAGTCTGACAGTAGGCTACAGTAACAGCAGTTGAAACACAGCACAGCCTATTCCATGTGGGAAGACACAAGAGGTCATCCAAACCTTCCAGCATGTTTGTCCACCTACCTGGTTTGGAGTGAATCACTTTGTAAACAGGTAAAGATGCTACAAATAGAATCTGGCCACTTAACGAATATCATCTTGAGGGAGCTGGGCTGCCTAACTCTGCTTCACTCGGGCCTGCGTCAGCACTGACCTTTTTGCTGTTTACTGAAGGGATTTGATTTCAGCAGCACCTCTTTTCAGCTGTACCTCTCTCTCTCTTTGACGTTTTTAAACATTAACACTTAGGCCATGTGAGGGGTAAAAAATAGCAGTTTTGTTCGCAGAGAAGAGAATGTGGGGCTTCAATCAACAGATGAAATTGCACTGCACCAGTTGGGGAGAATCAACCACACCAACACTGAAGCTGCTAGCTTAGCCTATCGAGAACAATGGGATGATAAAACAGACAAAATATTGCTCAATTTCTTTTTGTGAATTGCTCATGTTAGCAATCGTTCACACGTTGTCAAGTTGACCTTTAGGATAGCCTACTGTGCATCATCATGACCACTGCGAGACAGAGAGGTAAAATGTGCTCGCTACGGGTTTAGTGTGTTGTGAATACGTGTGCATATCTACTTGTATTTGTGCATAGTGTGTGTTCGTCCAATTCAAACACAATGCTATGAGTGTAGAGGGAGATGGTCCCAACACTGTTTGCAATACACATGGAAATATTAAAATAACATAATAGAATAGAATTTAATTTAATATAATATAATATAATATAATATAATATAATATATAATATAATAATATTAATCATAAGATAACATCAAACTATACTTGATTTCACACACTACACATTTTAAACTTTACACGACCTTGTATTTATCATGAAATCATGAACCGCAGCGCCCTCTGCTGTCGTGACACAAGCAAGCAAGCCGTTGTTGTTTTGCAAAGGTGGCCTGCTTTTTAAATTAGACTCAAATAAGTAAAACAATGACCTGTACCATATAAATATTAGGCCATAAGAGAGCATGTTTTGCAATGGGGCCTATCTGGGAGAGGTTAACAGGCCTATATAAAGCAAACATATAAACGTTTGCCAGTCTGTAGCAGAATGCAAATAGTGGCATGCTGTACAGTCATAGTGCACCATCTTGTTATGTGTTCACTATAGGTCGGTCCATAGATGCAGATCATAGACTAAGGAACGGATCGTTGCTAGAAAGCACTATCAGCCAATCACGGCTTTCCTTTTTATGATGAATACTGTAAGGTAAGTTAACTGCCCAATCACTGTATTTCACTGATATCAATGTTAGTTAAGATTTTCAAAACGTATAGGCTATTGACCCTAGAGAAAAACACACAAGTAGGCTAGCCTATACTTCTTACAAAACCGTGCTTTCGATAGTGCCAGGTATGGCGTTGGTTTAATCCATGCGTTAAATTTTAATAATCGGTTAGGTGTATTCCCGTATGCATGCATTTGTTTTGATGACATACGGTAGGTAACCTACATCTTGGAATCTCAACTTTAAATGAATGTGAAACTTGTAGCATTCATTTTTTGTCTACTTGGGGATATAGCCATACGTGAAGCATGTGTCATAGTTTCTATATTATATCGAATGCGTTGTTGTAAAAAAATAAAAAATCTAAACAAACTTTCCGGTCGGACCAAGGTCTGACCTTTCAGACGCGATTGCCATATTGGACAGCAGGGGGCAGAACGTATACACCAAACGCGCACATGGTCAACTGGCCTAGCTAGGCTGATGAGAAATGCTCCATATGCACCGTGTGGTTTCGGAGTGTTTAAGGTAAATATTTTTATTTATTTTTATTATAGTAAATAATGTCATATTTTTTATTTATATTTTTAATAAGTCAGTTTGTATTATAAGGAATTCTTCGACTGGCTACCGCAAAGTTGGTTGCATGACACTGATTCATAAAAAGCAAACATTGAGTAAATATGATGAAAATAATACATCTAGACAGCAACAAGTTGTAAATTAAATTAAAAATTAAAAAATTAAAAATACAAAAGTAAATTAAAAAAACATGGGAGACATAGTTTAACAAAAATATAAGTTCTGCGTTGGCCGGGAATCGAACCCGGGTCAACTGCTTGGAAGGCAGCTATGCTCACCACTATACCACCAACGCTTGCTATTCGGAAAGCTGCCTATTCTTAAGATAACACTACGGTCAAATGTTAAGTGCTTTATGACTGACTTATGCAAAGCATTACTGTATATATTATTGTAGACCTTTTAAGTCACTACTTTGACCACCATTATTTGTAGCCATATCTCATATCACTGCGTGTGAGTGAAAATTATGTTCACTACACAAACAAAGGCGAGTGGCGAGACTGAGTGCGGGAAAGAAATACACAAACAAAGTGCTGCTAACATGGTGTCGACTCGAGCGGCAAACATAATGATATGGGATACGGGTAGGCGGTGGGAAAATTACAAAATGTGTTTGTACGTTTATACATACAGGTGCACTTCAAATACAGATAGGTATATGTGTGCATTATATAGGCCTATAGGCAAACCTCCAGTTGAAGTGTAGTGTTTATTCTTTCAGGCTGTTGTGGTCCAGTATGTTTTCCTTCTGTAAATACCTTTTCCGCTAAAAGTATATGTTTATTGTGTCCTTGTCACTCTAGGGCACAGTCTTTCTCCCCTGTGGCTGTTCGTAGACAAAGAAAAGCTACCATTAACAATGGCTCCATTTGGTTTCCTTTCAGTGTTGGCACCAACTTTGTGTGTGTGTGTGCGCGCGTGTGTGTGTGTGTGCATGCTAGCGTGTGCGTGCGCGTGTTTATGTGTCTGTATGAGATGGGATTTCATCCCAGGCTGTGACTAGTCACGGAAACCTTTTATGGTGGCTTGGTCACATACCTTTGGTTTTTCAAGAGAAGGTGAGAGAGGGGGGAGGGGGGAGGTTGGTCTTTGCCGTGGGGGCGGAGCTGCAGGGTGCTCCATTTATGGAAGGCAAACCTCTTGGTATGGTAAATAGAAGCCACATGGGGCAGTAGGAGCAGTGAGGGAGGGAAACACGGAGCGCCAGAGGACTTTAGCCTGCCTCATAAGCATAAGCAAGACAAAGGGGCAGGGCGGCCACTTCAACTGGTATTTCAGGGGAAATTAGGAGAGAACTGGGACTGCAGAGACGTTTCAGCGGAAAGACAGAGCCAAAACTCATGAGCCAAAACTCGGGAGCGCACTTGTGTTGAAGTTAGTTCCTGGTTTGAATGTATTAAAGCTCCACTTTGTTTAGAGTGGTGCTTGAGTGCATTGTGGCGCCGATGCTCTCTGTGAGCGCCCGGCCGGCTATTTGTGTCGCTCTCTGTCCCGGCGTGTGACTCGGCAGCGCGTCCACATCGGGCGAGACGCAGGATGCCCACCAACTTCACCGTGGTGCCCGTTGACGACGGCAGCAGTGGCAGCAACAGCAGGGATGACAGAAACGTTTTCACTGAAGACGGGGAGGAGCCAACGCAAGGGCAGCAGTTAGGTAGGAATGCATAGCCCGAGTCTTGGTAGAACGTCGCACGCACACACACACGCACGCGCACGCACGCACGCACGCACGCACGCACGCACACACTTACTTTCTACGGGAACACATCTGGAAGGCCTGATTATTGCACATGGCTACACACAACTTGTGTGTTTATTTACACAAATGTGCCGTGCTTCTGTTCAAGCTGTTTTACAAACTGCCATTGTAAAAATACAATGGAGAGTGAGATAGTTTGATGCCCCCAGGAATATACATACGTTGCTAAATTTGTGGAACTATTATTGAAAACTGTTATTGTTATTCAATTGTATGACTTTTATTTAATTCCAACCCCTATTTGAGAAACATTGTACATAGAAACCATTAAATAGGTGTTTTTCTCATTTATCCTACATAGTCAGTAAACAAACACAAAGTAAATCTGAGGAGAGCAAGACGTCATTCATACCTGCTATAACAGGCAGGGCAGCTTAAATATTTGGGCTGGGGAGCAGCAAATATACTCCTGCAACCGACTACTCCGATTTATCAGCACCAATTACGTCTTAGCTCTACAGCAGATGTTAGGGTTAGAGCCCATGTTACACAAGGTCAAACTACTCTTTCATCATAATAGTTTCTACACAGTGTTGTAATTGTTTTGTTTCTCGAAGATTTTGCAACACGATGTGTAAACACAATTTAAAGCTGAAATCCTAAACCAGAAAATGTCATTATCAAAGTTTGACTCTGACTATCTGGTAGAAATTGGCCAAATAGAATATTTTGTCCAGTGAAAGATCGTGTGAGGCATGAAGAAATTAAAAAGTTTTCAGTTAGATGCTTGGTCCATTTTTATACTGTAACTGTAATGTGCACACATTTCATAGCAGTCAACGTCAAAATGGTGATATTTCTAGAATGATCATAAGAATGTTGACGTTAGGAATGGCATTTTTATTATGTTACAGATCAGATGTGGTCATGTGGCACTGGCACAGTTGATTACTTCCTGTTATGTTATGCTACTGAATTCTGGAACTCAATGGCCACTTGTTGAGTAGACAAGACACACACCCACACACACACACAAACACACAGGCATACTGCTGAGCACAACCTTTTATCAGCTCAAATTACAGCATCTCATCATATTGTCGGATATGAGGCTATTTTATCGAGTCAGAATTTGTTTTGTAAGCTCAAAACAGGCCCGAGAGATGTTATGGGGGCAAACGTTTTGAGATGTTCCATATATGCCATTTGTGTCTGTGGCGTGAGCTTGGTTTCATTTAAGTCTTACGTTTAATTATTATCTAACTGTGTCTTACTGAAACATATTGGTATGCTATGCTATTGTTACATATTATATAGTAGGCTATATAGTCTACATGTCTTCTGCTTTGGACATCTTCCAACACTGCAAAAAATGCCCCATCAAATATAAGTGCAAATATATTAGTTATGAGCTTTCTTATGCTTAAAACAAGCAATTTTTACT
>JAODOY010045049.1:0-19551 GCA_025399855.1 Forbesichthys papilliferus | reverse complement strand
ATACACACACAGACACACACATACACTTTTTGGGATAAACGTACCACAATAGGTCAAGGAAGGATATATGGTCACTTCTTTGACCTTGATTTGCAGCATAACATTGTTTCATTTTGAGTAATATTCTAACACGGTTGACATTTTGAATTTCCAGGTATTCCAATGAGTGCCCTATAAAGGGTTAACCGACTATTCTATACCCTTCTCTTTAGGGAAAGTAAATATACATGCGACATATTCCGTCAATGGTCAATTTACTAATTTTAATTCATGTATTAACCCATGGACTTCAAAATGCTTGTGTTCAAAACCTTCTGCATGTGCAACACATCTGTGTTTTAAGATATTCTAGGAATAAATATCTGATTTAAAATAATAGTCTACTACCCATATTTGCCTAAATGTTTGACAACATATTCTATACCGCCAAGCGGTCCCAGTGCATCTTTCAAGTTTTTATTGGGGTTGTGTGACAAATACACGTGCCCGCACCCCACCTGGAATACGACCATACGTTACTGTTCCCCCAGCTATACTGTATCATCCTTAATTCAAAGACCAGCGTGGGTATTAAATACGTTTTATAGCACTGTCATCGGTACATTGCATGTATTTTATAGCGCTGTCGTCGGTGCAAAATGAAACGGGATGGATAGAAGCAGCCCAACTTGTTCACATGCATATGCTATAGTCCACTGTCACGATGGCAACAATTCAGTTGAAGAAGACGATGAATCGCGACTGCTTTATTGTTAAAAGCATTGAACATAAATATGTAGTTGATATGTGTATATTTATGAGTGTGTGTGTGTGGGAGGGGGGGAGGCGGTGCTAAATATTAGACATTTCAGTATAGGCTAGGCACATAGTGGCAAAGCCTAATTAATTGAAGAGCTTCATGCCTACTGTACGACGGCATAAACGTTCTTAAACGTGAATTTCGCCAATGTTCATCACAATTAGGCCGGTTGTGTTGGTTAGTTTGCTCACAACCATCTTACGCTTTGTGTTTAGATATAACACCAGTGCCATCTGGCGGCCAGAATACAATAGTGATGGCTCGTAAGGCCCAGCTGCGCTCGAAGAGCTCAAGGCGCGCACCATGCAGGTTAATGCTATTCCAGATGTTCCATAACAACTGTAAACTGTTCTTTTGCCAAATATGTATCGCCACCGCTTTCCTCTAAGACCAACTTTAACCGTGACTTTCACAATCTCATAATGCGTAGCCTATGGGTTTGGGAATGATCAATTGACTAGTGAATGGAAAAAAATCTTAGAATGTATTTAGTCGCTGCCGTCTATTTCTTAAAGCCGCTGTTCTCATGGGGCGCGTGTTGAAACGCGGGGCTGAAAATCCGTTTCACACTTATCAAAACGCATGCGCGGTGCGGAAGCCAACTGGTATGTGTTAAGTCGCAGCAGTCGGATGTGTTCGAGCCCCTGATCACCTGTATTCTGGCATTCATGGTGACACCGTGAGTATAGACCCACATTTGACATAAATATGATGCTCATATTGAATTATCTGCATGTGGGTTTCAGCGCGATATGATTACAGTTACATCATCATTGGACATTCCAGCAAAATGTCAGGCCCTTGGAAAAATATACTAGCGTACCACACTGCAATTAGCGTATGGATTGTGATATATTTGTCCAATGGTTATAGTTAGTGATCTAGTGAATGCCTTTTTGTTTTGCGAATGTTTTCGGTGCACGTAGGCGTTCGTCTTTCTGAGGAAGTAGTTGACATTAAAAGACAGATGGAGATTATATGAATTTATTGTGCATTTTAATCTGATAATGTAATATGTGTTTTCGACGGAGACTGCAGTGTAGCTTGTATCTTGTCGCATTTTATAGAGAACTGCGTGAAAGTGATCTGAGCATCAAACATCGCTTTTGTCGTTAAAACGTAAAATATTCTTGTATATTAAGGCATATTTTGTGCTGTTTCGCGGGGAAGGAGGAGGGGGGGTGCACGCCAGAACTACAAATCCAAAATAACACCGCATCGTAACAGATTAAGATTTGAACACCTATTTCTGGTCATGCAATGTTCCATTGCGCAGCAGGAGACACGTTCTTTGAAGATAGAGACGTTTTGCACTCACTTACAATACAACACACATTGCAGACCAAGTGCAGATTTAAATGGTTTCAGAACAAAATGCTCCACTGATTAACGAACCCTTAAAACGTTCGTCAACCGCCATTCATCCAGCGTGAAAGCCGTGTGGACTGTTAAAAGTGTGTGAGAAAGGGCATTAAACTGAGAAGGGCATTAAACTGAATGCATTGTAAAATCACTACAATTACTGATCTCACTGTATCTGGAAAACTATAGTGCAGTGAGACAGTGGGCTATAGCGTCATCACCTCGGCAACGTCAACTAGGTAGGCCTATACTATAAGCATGCATTTTCTTTTCATTTCGCAGTTCATGGGTTCAGAGTTTCTGGAGATGCGCAAGAGGCAAATGCAAGCACACCAAGACGCGGCCGCTACTGTTCTCCACGCCAGAGACAGCATGGGCAACACGACTCCCGCCAACGCCTCCAACGCGTGCTGTTTCTGTTGGTGCTGCTGCTGTAGTTGTTCCTGGTAGGAGCCCAGCAGCCCACATGCGCTGTCGCTCCGAGCGGCAGACAATGCGCCGCCGCGCTGTGACGCGCACACACGCACTGTGCGCACGGCCCGCCGCCGCGTCTAATTTAGCGGCGCAGCGCGCTCTCCTGTCACTGCGCGTTTGGTCTCGCGGGACAGTCAACCCGTTGTACACAAATTATGGCCATGTTTCTTTTTGCCCTGTTGGGAATCACCATCCCATTGCTACATCAATTAGGTTCTGATAATTGCGACACGGCTACAAAATCTACATTCCCCAGATGCGGTAGATCGCACCTGTCTCACCTGCATTTATTAGTCGGTCGCCGCATCAGGTGTGCTGAACATGCACTGTAAAAAAAAAAGAAAAGAAAAACAAAGTAATTTGTTGTTCAAATTAAAGTAGTACTAAGACCTGGTGTCATATAGCCTATAATGTTAGAATATCTTATAAACCATTTGGTGTCTTTCCATATGTAGGCCTACAGTGTAAACACATACAATGTTCTTTGTAAAACACCCTTCACTGATATTAGGAGAAGTTACACTTTTGTATGCATTGCAAAGAAAATTATGCTTTGCATAGATCCTGTCAGGATATCTGCGGAAAAACGTTGCTCTAAAAGGAGTTACTTCTAGGTTACTTGCGTAGATGATTATTCATGCATGTAAATATCAAAATACACTTCCCAAGATGGTTGGTTTCACTTGGATATTCACGTGATGACAAGATCTTTATCGTACTTATTCAATTTAAATAACTCGATCATCGCAGCAGAATGCATTTGGCATCTGATGTTAGCCGAGCAAAACAGAGTTTGAAGACAGCAAACTAACCGAGTTGGGCTGCACAACAATAATAATTTCTTACAGCGTTTCAATTAGCAGCCCCGTGTGGCTGGCAAGACACACTGGTTACGGTTAAAGTCCCACTATGTGATCCACATCCAGGTTGTGCAGAATGCGGAACAAACCACACAGACAAACGTTTATAATGTAATCGCTATGTTGGTCTGTGTTGACCATGACACATTACGGGCTGTATGTGTGTTAGGAGTTGGGGTTAATTATTATACATACTACGTTTAATTTTCAATATTTAAATGCATTGTTTGTAACATTGTATGCTTGTATTTCACATTTAAAATGGGAGGTAATATTTATTTTATTGACTATCTGAATATTGTATCTTTCTTTTCCCATATTTCCTCCCAGCTTGACGGTCAGGAATGAAGACGAGAAAAGGCAGAAAACAACATTTGACAAGAAAACGGAAGAAGGCAGTAATTCTGGTGACAGGTAATGGCTTCAGCTGTGTGTTGTCTTAATGAGGGAGTGTGTTACTTCCCTTCTTTACAAACAGCTGTAAACAGCGTGCTGTTTTAACACATTCAGTGTGTAGCTTGTGCATGGATAAAACCCGAGCACAAATAGTGAAGCTGACTCCACCCCTTGTTAGCATTTTAATTTGATGATGCACAAGCAGACGAGGAGTACTGTTGGAAACCAGGGCGATTTTTAATGGATATGACGTGCAGCCATTTTCAGACCAGATCTAAATTTCTGCAAAAGTAAAACTGGAATATTGTCAATATTTCCACCAGCATGTATGTTACTAATCACAGTGCAGCCTCATTATTTAGTTTACTGCTCAAAAAACAACATTTTGTGTGCAGTTACACCTATTGTTCTTGTACTTGCCCTGTGGCCGTACGTCCACCGGAGGGCAGCAGGGAGCGGGTTAATGCCCATCCCCACATGACCAATGTCAGTATCGCCACTCCCTGTGCAGTCCCAAGCCCAGCCTGGAGGAGGCGCAGTCCTGGTCCATGTCCTTCGAGAGGATGATGAAGAGCGCGGTGGGGCGCGGCTGCTTCCGGCAGTTCCTGAGATCGGAGTTCAGCGAGGAGAACATCATGTTCTGGCTGGCCTGCGAGGAGCTCAGGAAGGAGACCAACCGGACGGTGGTGGAGGAGAAGGTCCGCCAGATCTACGAGGACTTCATCTCCATCCTCTCCCCCAAGGAGGTGAGAGAAGGAGAGAGGGGAGAGAAGGGGAGGTAAAAGAGAGGAGGGGGGATAAAGGAGGGAATGCACCACCTGCGGTTAGCTCTAGGTGGCGCTGATTTACATTTCACACATACAGCATTCATGTGTTGTTCCAGAGTACTTAACAATAAGCACATTTGTCAGTGGCTGAATGTGTCATGTAAGGGCCTTGGAGTTGGACTACCAGTAGGGGGCAGTATAGTCTGGTGGTCTGGGTGTTGGACTACCAGTAGTGGGCAGTATAGTCTGGTGGTCTGGGTGTTGGACTACCAGTAGGGGGCAATATAGTCTAGTGGTCTGGGTGTTGGACTACCAGTAGGGGGCAATATAGTCTAGTGGTCTGGGTGTTGGACTACCAGTAGGGGGCAATATAGTCTAGTGGTCTGGGTGTTGGACTACCAGTAGAGGGCAGTATAGTCTAGTGGTCTGGGTGACTATCAGTAGGTTGTGGGTTTGAGCCCAGGAGCTGTATTTCTTTTGCCAGCCACAACTAATCGTGGTCTTGTCTGCTAAACACGATCTCCTGTTCGGCAGACAGCAAATTATTTAGTAAACAATGCAACATCGCCATAGCAACTGCCATTCCGTGGGACTAGTCTGCCGTGTTCCATGAACGCAGCATCACAGGCGGAGTCAGACTTAAGATGGCCGACGGCCAAATCCTGAGCCTCCAGGAACCCTGCGGCTGACGTCACGGAGGGCCTTGTCCACCACGGGTCTATGCTGCTGACCGTCTCACCCCTCTCCCCCCTCTCCCAGGTCAGTCTGGACTCGCGTGTTCGTGAGGTCATCAACCGCAACATGTTGGAAGCCACCTCGCACACGTTCGACGACGCCCAGCAGCAGATATACACACTGATGCAGCGGGACTCGTACCCGCGCTACATGAGCTCCGCGGCGTACGCCGACCTGCTGAAGAGCCTGGAGCAGCCCGTCATAGCGCCATAGCAACACGTGCTCATGTGTCTGAAGCCCCTGCACATATACACACACACACACACACACACAAACACGGGCATTTGTCTGGAGGCCTCTTCTCAGGACTGTCCAGACCCCTCCTGATTGACACCTGGCTCTCCTGTCAGCCAATGCTGCTTTAGGACTTTCCTTTGAAAATGCGCAGCTTGCTGACCTCAGCAAAAATGCTTCTTAGCCCCGCCCACTTTCAATCTGAGAAAAGGTGATCAATACCTTTGCCCAGCACCTGTGTGGGCGTCCAGGGGCTTTGAACGATATGTAGGAGATACATTGTGATGTTTCTTTGGGAATGACAGGAGAATTAGTAATACTTCACATGAATACAACCACTATTTTAATAACCTGTTATTAGTTTAGCCTATTCAAGATCAAACTTTAGTTACATGTTCAGAAATGTACCCATATATTTTTATATACTCCTTAATGCTTGACATTGCACATTTCTAAATTGTTAAAAGATGGAGAGCATGTATCTGTAAGCACTGTTTTGTTTATCGTAAGCCTTAATGCATATATACAGGTGTGTGCGTGTGTATGTGTGTGTATATATATATATATATAGATAGTTGTAAAGGTTTTATTAAATGTTTAATTTTAGAAAGTAAAGTGCCTTTGTATAAAGATCTTTTACACTAATGCCTTCAGCGTGGCCTGAATGGTGAAACAATAAACTATATAATGTTGGTGCTTTCTGCTCTATTCCAAGATTAGTTAGTTTATGAGCAGATAACAGAAAATAGATATTGCGTGTTTAAATAATGTAATGTTAGTAATTATATTAAATTTATAAACAACGAACAGAAATAAGCTAGCTACAAGACCATGACCACTGATATATTGTGTGTTTTAATGAATTTGTGTTAAATATCTATTTCATTTTTCACAAACTAAATAAAGCACACTTGTATGTTGTATTTCACTTGTATATGTTCTTTTAGGAAAGTATGTTGCCCACCATCTCATAAAACACATATGCACTGCGGTTCCAAAGATGGCTTGTACTGTATTTAAAAAAGTTGTTTTCTTCTTTTTTTCATAGAATGAATATCTTAATATAATTGCTTAAATATACAACAAACATAATTATAACAACATGAAATTTATTGGGAAATATTAATTGTATTAAACCAGAAAGTGTAGCCCTAGTTATTACAACATATTCGTTTCTTGGAAGAAATGGCTTGTTTCATAATACAATCAACAGTGGCATCTAATAATATTCTAATATGCCCATGAATAACCAAACAGTACAATGGCACCATCTATAGGTTGACCAGGGTTACTGCATCTGCTGTATCTGATCCCAACCTGTAGATGGTGGTGTTTCCAAGATTTCCTTTTAGTGTTTTGTTGCTCTAACACTGAGGGCATGTGCATGGCTCTTCTACGGAGCACAGAGTGCCAGCCTGGTTGTCCTGGGCCTTCCCCTTCTCCCAATCCTATGCCCGGCTCTGTGAGTAGCAGCTGTTTAGGGAGGCAAGTCAGGTTGTGGTTGCAGGGGTCTGGTACAGGCGTTTGTGCCACATCTGCTCAAAAGGACTACAAATCGGTAATGGGAGGAAGCTGCTTTTCTAGGAAACGTTTGATATCCACCATTTCCTGTGGGACATAAAACAGAAGAATACTGTAGTAAGATGATCAGGCAAGAGCAGAATGCCTGTAGCCCTAGGCAACAGCAGACTGCATGTTGTCAGGCAACAGCAGACTGCATGTTGTCAGGCAACAGCAGACTGCATGTTGTCAGGCAACATCAGACTGCATGTCGTCAGGCAACAGCAGACTGCATGTTGTCAGGCAACATCAGACTGCATGTCGTCAGGCAACAGCAGACTGCATGTTGTCAGGCAACATCAGACTGCATGTTGTCAGGCAACAGCAGACTGCATGCTGTCGTCAGGCAACAGCAGACTGCATGCTGTCATCAGGCAACAGCAGCTATAACCTCTGTAAACAACATTGTGCCGAGAGCATTTCTAGTCGGCAAGCTAGCTCCTTCTCACACGGACCTCTGGACAGGCGTTATGGGGGAGTCCCCGGTAAGCCTTGAAGGTGACGTTGGCCGGGTTGATGAGGCTTTTCATCTTCTCCACTGTCTGCGTGCCGAACACTAAGGGAACCAGGGGGTCGGCGTCGCCGTGACATTGGAGGAGATGCATGTCCTTATTAGCACCGGCACAGGCCTGAGCACACAGATTACAAGATTAACAGGGATTACGTTATGCACCAGGGATCTGCTTTGACCTTATACAAGGTGGGCTCAGTGATTGGCGCTATGCTCGCATTGTAACTGCACAGTAAGGGCTGTGTCCACCAAGCGCGTTTTTAGCACTGAGAGCGCATATTTTCAATACAAACCAGATGTAGTTCAGCGCTGCAACGCCAAGGGCGTAAATCCTTTTTTAGCGCTACGCTTTCAGTTAAAAGCAGTTCAACTTTTGGAACAGTGCTGGAGTCGCCAAGATGCTCTCGGCGCTGAAAACGCATTGGGTGGACACAGACCCCGAGTTTAGTCTCACGCTGCGACCCCTCAAAGACGCTTTGGGGACAGACGCTAGATCCCAACCCTCCACACCCAGGAACCGTGTAGATGTTGAGCTCAGACATCAACAACCTTTAACCAGAGTCCCAAACTCCACCTTTAACTGGTCAGAGCTTTCGTTATGCATGCATCGTACCTGAGGGAAGGACTTGCGCAAAGGAAGCCAGCAGCTGAGAGCAACGACGCCCGCCAGCTTCTGTTGGGTGGTGAGAGCAGTGTACAGCGACAGAGCTCCCCCCTGGGAAGACGTAAAAATAATATAATCATTATAATAATATATTATAATAATATTTGTATAAATTAATAGTGTTAATGTCATAATAACATCATCATCATTAGTATAAATTAATAATGTTATAAGCATTAACCGATTCAACCAATCATGTGGCTGCATTGATGTAAGCCCATACAGTCTTCCTAAATAACTGCTCGGGGCGTTTCAAAGATGGCTGCTAGTGGCGAGACTTAATAATAATAATAATAATAATAATAATAATATTACTATGAATTATTCATGTTATTAATATTAATAATAAAACATTCATCTATAGAGCATTATAAAACTCAAAGCCGCTGTACAGATCACACAGGATAAAATAATTGTAATAGTTAAATGTATTAAATAAAATAAAAACAAATAAATAAATAATAAGTACACATCCCTTCCACCTCGTGTTTCAGACCAAATGTCTGCAGAAGAACCAGCTCTACACACCTCTCTACCCTCCCCCTCCACAGCCCCCCAGGCCGTGCTAATGTAGCGTGGTCGGCTGGCTAGCACAGGGCGTTTAAACTCTGGGACACTTCATGGACTCTATGTACACCAGGGCCCATGGGGCTATAGCGTGACGTGTAGAATGTCAACTCCCTACATGTGAGAACGGGGTTCGTGTCCCAGGTGGGACAGACCCTGGTTACACTAACATAGATAGTATACATTTAAGGTAAGGGTATGTTATTGTCACATTCACATACAGCATTTAACCCATCTCTCAAGGGAGCAGTGGGCAGCCGCTGTGCAGCGCCCGGGGACCAACTCCTGGTTTCTGGCAGTGGTCACGTGACACTGACTGGAGGGTGAACCTAACATGTTTGTTGCATAGTGGGGGAAAATGGAACACCCAGAGGAAACGCACGCAGACACGGGGAGAACATGCAAACTCCACACACGTTCTAACCCGGGACCTCCTGGCTGTGAGGCCACAGTGCTGGGCAACCGTGTTGCCTTATTATTAAATAATATTAAGACGTGTCCCTTCAGAGACTTAATCCTCAACCGATACACGGCACCAACAGCAGAAACCTTACCTGTGAAAAGCCTCCCAATATGATTCTATGCGACGGTATCCCATTCTTCACTTCTTGGTCTATCAAGGCTTTAACTGTCAAATCAAAAGTAATGACTTAACGTTATGACTAAACAAGCTTCAGCATGCAACAGCAGGGCAAGAAACTAGTCAACGATTCTATTACAGTGGGCTGCGTTGTTGTTTGACATGTGTACATACGGTTCTCCGAAGCTCTTTTAATGCCAGATTCATCTTCATCGGCATCTGGGCTCAAACCGTGGATGTCAAACCTATGAACCAGAAAGCAAATTCAAAAACAAATTAAGCCAGCCAACATGTGAATAGACCTACAACACAGCCTATAGACTAAGTAACTCATTTAACTTACCAAGAGGGCATAGACATTCTCATGTTCAATGACACTGGCATTGTTGGACTGTGTAAACATTGAGCAAAATAGTTTATATATAACACATATAAAAACATACACCATAGCTGCATGATAACGCGTGAATGTACTGGCGATACTTACGCATGAGGGCAGATGTATTTTACATGGGGAATTCTGATGCCGGCAAAAGCTTCAGCCCATCCGTGACTATAGAATAGAACATAACCAGTTCAATAGGATACCTGTAGACCAGAGGTCTTCAGCGCTCTTCAGGCCAAGGACCCATTGGCTGATAGAAACACACTAGGACCCCCATCACAAATGGTATAAAATATTTTGTTGCCGGGCCTACAATGTGTAGGGGGGCATATTGTGCCATGTATAAAAGTAGGTCAAAACTAAGTCATTAATATTAAATATTTATTAAGATATATTTATATATATATTTATACCATATGTTGTATTTATGTTAGTGTGTATCTTGTGACATTTACATTTATGGAAGAATACGTTTGGGAATGGGATCAAATAATTTGGAGGACCCCCGCCATCCCTTCCTCTGAAGACCTCTGCTGTAGACAGTTTTGGAAAGATAATAAAGGCTTACTAAATGTTCTGCAACACATTAAAGTTATACATACCCCGTGTCACCCAAGCCATGAAGAAATATTACCTGTACAAAAATGTTATCAGTCAACAAAAAACAGTCACTCCACTTCGATTGCATAACGCAGATTCCGTAATTTGCGCTGTAAAAGGTTAACTTTACGTGGTGTGACTACATTGCAACCACATGAGGAGCCATATTTGGCAAGTGGGTTACTAGAACTTACCGCTGCAGTGGCTTTGCGTGCGGCAGGCACTATGGCAGGTAGAGGCGCTGACATGTTGTTACCGCACATACAGCGCGCAGGCAGCTGGCATGTAACAGAGAACCGAGTGTCAATCTGAGGCGTCCTGGTTGTGACTGACCGTCAGACCGCTTGTCAGATACTAGCTGCAGCCATGCAAAGGGTATGAAGCCACAGATTTAGCTCAGGTCAACGGGAAAGGTTCGCCGTGTAGACCGCTGGAATCCTGGTTGTACTGTTGTTTTTACTGTGTTATATTTTTCAAGGAAAATATAACACAATTACCTACACACCATTTAACTAGCGCGCAACCGCACTACTGCTCTATGTTCCGATAGTGACAAGTAGCTACACTCTGTACCGCCCCCGTCTACATAATTGGATATCACTTTCCCAACGTCACAGTACAAGGCAGACATTGGTCTATTGAAAGGTCAATTATACTGATTTAGGAACGATTTCAAACGAATCTCCTGTGCCGACAGAAAAACATATTTAGGCGAAATGTAACTAATAACATTTCAATCGTTGTATCCAAATATTTTGGCGAGTAATTTCAAAATAGTTTTACAAAGTGTAGGCTGTCCCAGGACAATGTCCTGACCTTTGACAACCACAACAACCCATGTTCTCAAGCGTCATCTAGGCGTTGTATATGCGCACTGTATCTCTAGTGGTGCAGGTTGAACCATAGTTTTATAGGTGCAATTCAAAGTTTAGAAATGCAAAGGGTTAGCCTATATGTCATACGAAAAATGTGTGTAGCCACCTTATTTTCTATACGTCGATGTAATGTGTGATTTTGCTACCGTGTGGAATTTCAGCAAATATGTTTCCTTGTGGAATAAAAGTAAAACTTAAATCCATGTCATGTTGCATTCACCGTCCTTACAGATAAATCAACAATAGTGTATTTATAATCGTATTTAAAAGTTAGGATTTTATTTTGAAAACAGTCCCTGCCCAGCATGAAGCGCAGTTCCGTTCAAGCTTGCCCTTGGTTGGTTTGTATGACATGTGAGTGTCTGAAACATGGCTTTTCCTAAAAAACCTGGTGGAAAGTCCTTAGAGGTATTGCAAAATTTGCCTCGCATAACATTAGCAAACTTGCGACCAGAGCCAGGTTCAACGAAAATAGTAAGTGTTATTGTACCGTATTTTAGCATAATCAGGAACTTGGTTAGTCCGATCGCTGGCTTACAAACTAGCATTGTTTTCAGAAGCACACACCACTTCTGCATTGCCTTCTTGTTTGTAGGCAAAAAAGCGAGGCAGAGGGCAACACGGTGGTAACCGAAGCGGTCGAGGACACAAAGGAGAGAAGCAGCGAGGAACCCGACCTCGCCTGGGGTTTGAGGGTGGTCAAACTCCCTTCTACCTACTCATACCAAAATATGGTTACAACGAGGGACACAGGTGAAAATCCATTCATTGTTTGTTCACAAACACCGAACCAGCAGCCTATGGCTGTCGTAGGTCATGGCCCATGAACCGATGGAGCTTCAGATGCATCATAAGCCACATCTCCCATGAATATGATAACAAAAGCCGTGTTTTCACAAGCAGTGTGCGTTTTAGATAGAACATCTACAATAATATTATGAGCATGTATTGAACATGAACATTTGACTATTGTATAATATACAGACGTTTGTTTCTGGTGCTGCCTGTGTAATCCATACCTGTAGCACTGTAGGCTGCTATCAAAGGTGTACAGTAAATGTACAGCTTGGAGTGGTAAACTCCAGTTTGGCTTAGACATAAGTATCAGTCTGGCCGTTTTACGTGTGAACTACCAGTGGTGATGACCAGTCAGTTGCACTGGAAGCAACTGGTGTACTTTAGGTGAGACGTAACCCGACAATTATAGTCAGTCAGTTCATACAATCACCTGCAAGCGTTTTCTTTAAGTGTCTGCCCTTTTCTAAACAATGGACGACTTCCCAGATGGCTGTGTCAGCCTGCCTCTGGACTACCAGTGACTTGTTCTAATCCCTGTGTTCCTGCTCAGCCGTCGACCCCAGTACAAACCGCTGACTCTGAAACGGCTGCAGTACCTGATCGACCTGGGCCGGGTCGACCCGACCCAGCCCATTGACCTTACCCAGCTGGTCAATGGACGGGGAGTGACCATTCAGCCTCTGAAGAGAGACTATGGAGTCCAGCTCGTGGATGAGGTAGAGGGCCGCTTGCATGTTGTGACGTTAAATGACCTACCAGCATTTGTGTGCAGATGAATAGAGCTAGCTGTTGTTTGCTATCTTACTGGTGAAACTGGCTTGAGACAAAATATCCTGGTATTGGTTATTAAAGGTTAACCACTGTTCTGGATTACATGGTATTATGAAGGCCTGCAATACATTTGAATATACAATTTTATAATGTATTTAAATGTTCAGAAAATACTGTGTGTTTCAATGCAGATATTGGCATTGTATGTGTATATTTATATAAAGCCAGTTGAGATTTTAATACACATCTCAACTGACTATAAAGAGGGCCCTGGCTTCAATTTATATAGTTGCTAACTGTGGTTAAACCTGCAGAAGAGTCCGTGTGGCATTTGTCCAGCAGGTGGCACTATATAATAAGGTTGTTACATGGAGTGATACATGTGAGGCACAAACTAACAAGAGAGCCGGTAATCTGCTCTGTCCATTATAACCCATGTTGTTGCCCAGTTAGGGTGCAGACATCTATAACTCATGTTGTTGCCCTGTTAGGCTGCAGACATCTATAACCCATGTTGTTGTCCTGTTACGCTGCAGACATCTATAACCCATGTTGTTGTCCTGTTAGGCCGCAGACATCTATAACCCATGTTATTGCCCAGTTAGGGTGCAGACATCTATAACCCATGTTGTTGTCCTGTTTTGCTGCAGACATCTATAACCCATGTTGTTGCCCAGTTAGGGTGCAGACATCTATAACCCATGTTGTTGTCCTGTTAGGCTGCAGACCTCTATAACCCATGTTGTTGTCCTGTTAGGGTGCAGACATCTATAACCCAGGTTGTTGCCCTGTTAGGGTGCAGACATCTATAACCCATGTTGTTGCCTTGTTAGGCTGCAGACATCTATAACCCATGTTGCCCTGTTAGGCTGCAGACATCTATAACCCATGTTGTTGTCCTGTTAGGGTGCGGAAATCTTCGCAGCAAAGATCAACATTGAGGTGCAAAGGGCCACCGAAGGAGCCATCGCTGCTATTGAGAGGAATGGCGGGACCATCACTACTGCTTTCTATGACCCAATAAGCCTGGGTGAGCAAAGACAACCGGCCTCAATGTTCAGAAGGCTTTGCTCATATTCTTATGACATCACAAATTCACCTCATTGATCACTTCTTATCTCTGATTAACCCAAATGTTTTGTAACATTTTATCTGTGACTGATTATGTTGTTTATTAATTATTAGCTGTGAAACATGGTGGCTAAATATAGTACATTTACAGTATTTCTAGTAGACTAGTAGTACATTAGTCAGTAGCTGAGTTTGTCATACAGCAGCTATCATAAAATTCAGTTAAAAGGACAGCAGCCACCAGGGTCAACTAAACGTATTATACGTATTTTACTACATACATTACAGTAGAGCTGAATTATTAATTGCATTTGTGATATAACCGCAATGTTATAAAACACGATTTTCTAACCGCAAAGGCTGTGATTTAGAAGTTATGCACGCAGGTCTGACCCAGGGTTTAAACTGTAGCGTCAGGCTTCATGCCAAGCCTCTTCATGTGAAGCCTTATAGCGCCGTGCCCTTCCTGCAGTCATATCCACCAATCAGAAACACCTCAAGGTGACTGCATATAGCCTACGCCACCAGGCCGTTGCTGCAAATGACAATATGTTCTCAGTCAACTTGCCTTGTACAATAAAGCTCAAAACAATTTCAAGGAAGAAACGCATCTGTGGTGTTGCTTAAATGTCCTCCGCTGATTATCAGTCCAATTTGGAGAAACGAATGTTGAGGAATTATTTGTTTAAGATGGCAGAGAACAAGAGTTCGCTTCATAAGCAGCAGATTTAAATAAATGCCTCTGAGTCACTGATCAGGTAGGCATAATGTAATGTTTAGCCTTATGCTTACGTGGTGTAATAGCATTCTCTTGGCGGTTCAGATTATCGTTCTTTGGTTTAAAGCTTCACCGGCAGGTTCCGATTGTGACTTGTTCAGACTTTAATAAACGTCGTCATAGACTTGACACAACCTTTACAGCGTGCAGGGGTTGCCGCTGGGAGGGCGCCGTAGATAGACCTAGCAACAAGGAAGAAGGCAGCCGGCGTCGGGTTTAATAATAAGACTCGTATAAAACACATGTAACTTACTCCTTTCAGTGAGATGAACAATGTTATTCCAATTGCGAATATAACAACGTCCTAGAAATTCGGCTCACATTACGTGTTTGGCCTCGACATTCCCCCTCTCCATGCTCAACGTGTATGTGCGCATTCTCGACAACTTTATGCACGTTCTAGCTTCAATAATAATGTGATGCCATATATCAGTCATTGATTGAGATTTAACTTGTGAACGTAAAGTTAGCCTTGGGGAAGACCCAGGATCAGGTGGAGAGATTATATCTCCACACTGGCCTGGGAACGCCTCGGGATCCCCCAGTCAGAGCTTTCCAATATGGCTCGGGAAAGGGAGGTTTGGGGTCCCCTGCTGGAGCTGCTGCCCCCGCGACCCGACTCCAGATAAGCGGACGACGATGAATGGATGGACGTAAAGTCAGTGCGCCGCATACATCCTGCATTCGTGTAAACGTACACCAATGCATTGTATGATCGAGCATAACTGTCTATTTAGACTGATTCAGCACACATCAAGGTGCAGTCAGACACTTGAATGATAGTCTGTGGCAGGGTGCACCCCACTGTCAGTGTGTGGGCCATAACGAATGGCTCAGCATCATGGCATCATTCATCAATCATTTCAATGTCAGTGATTGTTTACAGAATTACAGAACTATTTTTAGGCTTATTTTATAAAAATAAAAAATATATTTTTGCTTTATATGGTAACAGCCATTAGTGCTAATTGGTATAGTTCTCATTTTTGCATTAGGATATAGCACAACTTAACGTCAGTCTCATTAGCTCATGTAGTAATGCTTTACCATCACATTTTAAGTCTATTACGCATTGAATATTGAACTAAAGCTCCACTTGGAAAAAAATAAGAAATTAAATCGCAATATTTGTCACTATAATCGCAATTATATATTTTCCCAAAACTGTTCAACCCTACATTACAGTACACATCAGCATACCATTGAATCCCCAAAATGGCACTATACGTCATAGTAAAACATGGTCATCCCAGATGGATGTGATGTAGGCTTGTCTGTAATTTAACTAACCCCCCTTCCCCCTCAATAGATAGTTATATAATTGTAATGAAACAAAGAGACAGTCTCCATGTACTGTCAATTTGAAAAGGATGATTTTTGATGTTGTGTCATTTAGAACAGGTGATGTTAGCTCAGTAAATGAGCAAGTTGTCTTAGGTTAATGTGTGTTGTATTCAAACAACTGGGAGAAAATGTGTTGAGTGTCTGAGTGGCAGGCAAAGTGATTGTAAGGAAACATGCAATGGGTAGAGCAGGGTGACAGGTGCTGACCAAGTGTTTGGGTTTGAACCCTGCTAAGTGTCCCTGAGCAAGACACCTAAGCCTGACTGCCCCCTGGTGGTCAGGTGGTGCTTTGCATGTGTGTCTGGGTTGTGAATGTGAAGCAACCCTGGACAGCTGCTTGACAGGTCTGAAGGGTAGAAAAGCAGTATTTATTTCAACCAGCCCCTCCCCATGTTGACCATCGGTTACGTTTGTCTCCAGATCTTGACCAAACGTCAAGGCTCTGAACACAGTGGTGTTTACAGCTTAAGTTAACTGACCCCCCTCCCCTCCGCAGGTATCCTCATCAAGCCCGTGCCGTTCTTCCTGCGGGGGCAGCCCATCCCCAAGCGCATGCTCCCCGGGGAGGCCATGGTGCCATACTACACGGACCCCGCGAGCCGAGGCTACCTGGCGTCGCCCGAGCAGGTGGAGCGGGCGCGGCGGGAGCTGGCGCAGCGCTACGGTTACGTGCTGCCGGACCTGTCTCGGGACGAGCTGTGCCACATGCTGGCCACCAGGAAACCACCCCGACACATCTTCTTTGGCCTCTCCCCCGGCTGGGTGGTCAACATGGTGGAGAAGAAGATTCTGAAGCCCACAGACGAGAAGCTCCTTCAGTACTATAACGCCACTGGACTATAAAGAGTGCGTTCATGAATGCTTTTTTTATTTTTTGTTTTGGCATAGAGACTGCCAGTAAATGTTGTGCTGCATTGGAAGAAATTCAAAGTGTGTGTGTGTGTGTGTGTGTGTGTTTTATTTTCTGTTAATGTGAAAAATAAAAATTTGGCCTGGAATATTTTGTCGCACAACACTGTATGTGGGCAGTTATGGCAGCCATGTATCCTCTGGTGTATTTTCAAATACACTCGTGGTTTTTTTTTTTCTTCCCCATTTCACTTTGTGTGTGTAAATGTCGACCTGCAACCTGCGTAAAAGAATGAACGCGATGCCCGACCCAGATGGCGTCAGCGCTTGACGTGTGACGCCATGGAAGGAACGCAGTCTGCAGCAGGTGAGGGGAAACGAGGAAAATAAGATAACTCAAAGAATGAAAACAGGAAACAGATGCCTAGCAGTGTGTGTCACATGTAAAATGAGTTGGCCCGGCCTAGAAGGGGAGTTTGAAATTAGTCATAAGCAGCTGTATCCTGGCCTACACTTTGAAAAGATCCCAGTCACCCCCTTAGAACCCCCAATGGAACACAATCATAGCGCTCTTGTTTGGGCCCTGTTGATATGACTTGCACAGATGTAACGTGGCAAGTGAATTGCTATTCAAGTGTATTGATGTTTTCTTGGTGTGGAACAACAAAACTTTGGTGTATCTCACATTCCTGAGATTCCACTCATTTCAAATGCTATCTGTGTTTACTTTCTGTAGCAGGGAAGTGGTTCCCAAACAAACAGTGTCTGTTGAGTAGTGTCGTGGGCCATTGTACCCAGATCGGCCTAGTCGTTCTAAGGAAGCCGTGCTCAGAATGTTTGACTGTTGACCCCACCACCAAAATGATTCAGACTCATACTTTTTGAAAAGTGCTATATAAATCAAGTTGATTAATTTTATTTAACCAGATGATATATATTTATAAAATATTTAGCAAAAATATCATACAATAAAACATAAAATATATGTACAGAATGGAAACTACGTAAAATACTGAAAAGCAAAAATACCATTGTATGCATGATTAAAATTAGCAACAATTCATTAAAAAAAATCTCAACATCTCAACAGCATCTTGCAAACCAAATGTGACCCTTTGCCTTCACGTTGCTCCAAGGTACTATAATTCTGTCTTCTCATTTAAACTCATACAGTGGTGGTGTTTATTTTCTGATGTCCAAATGGCACAGTGTCTATAAATAACATGGTATTTTACGCAGATATTGTCTTAAGGGACACTGCCATAGAATGGCAGTGGGTTTAAAAACACTTTATCAAAGGAAGCATATGTTTGTATGTGTGAACGACAAGCGCATTGTCTTTCACTTCATGGGCACAGTGTTTTTACAGTACTATGCTCAGAACTATTATACAGTACACTACTATATAAATACTGTCTATATATAATATATATATATATATATATATACACACACCTAGTATATACTGTATATGTCTGTTGTAATAATTGCAAGAATACTGTATGCATTGCATTTGTACAGAAACGTTTCTCTGGTATTCAAATTCAAGGTAAATATTGTGAATATCTGACCAAAAGGTTTGCATGTTGAAAATCACAGTGCTCGGAACGATAACGTCTTTGTTGGCAAGGCGATGCGGTCCCTTGCTGGTCTTGCATCTCAACTAGCCAATAATAAACCTGCCCATGTTACACACACAGACGCGCACGCACGCACACACACACACACACACCCTGCCAGGAAAGCTAACCCAAAGGCCTCACAGAAAAATACTTTAAATAAATCACGACACAGGAAAGAAATAGCACAATCATTGTTTACGGCAGCACTACAGCGCTTATCTTCAAAGCAGCAGATCCTTTTGAATTTCTATCAGGTCTCACTGCAGCATAAGCATAAAGGTTTGGTCATAAGGGAAACCAACAACATTAATGTAGCTCATTATAGCCGTGCAAAGTTTGTCTGAATGGACCAAGAGAAGGCACACTGCCTTAATTGAATACGCTATTTTCACTGGCAACCCCAATGAAAGTCTCCCATTTAGACTAAAACAATTTGTAAGTGTCTATCATGGTTTGTGCTCACGATAATCTAATGTCTGGGTCTGACCTGTTCACGCTGTTTAATTAGACGTTGTATAGGCGGACCAGCCCAGCCTGCATCAGTGTCTCACAGCTATGCTTCATAGCCATGTCATAATTAGTCTGTTAATGACACTTAATAAGCTAGTGCGGAGGACACACACACACGCGCACACACACACACACGCACACACACATGCACACACACACACACACGCACACACACATGCACACAGACACAGACACACATGCACACACACACGCACACAGACACAGACACACACACACGCACACGCACACAGACACACACACGCACACACACACATGCACACACACATGCACACACACATGCACACACACACGCACACACACATGCACACAGACACACACACGCACACACACACATGCACACAGACACAGACACACATGCACACACACACGCACACACACACACACATGCACACACACATGCACACAGACACGCACACAC
>JAODOY010045038.1:0-19552 GCA_025399855.1 Forbesichthys papilliferus | reverse complement strand
CTCCCCCTCCCCCCCCCCCCTCCCTCTCTCTCCCCCCTTCCCTCCCTCCCTCCCTCCTTCCCAGGCAGCAACATGTTGGGCTCCACTGTTATTTTGCTGTCACACCCCTGCAGCTCCCTCTGCCCTCGCCATTTCCCCTCCCTGCTGGCAGGGACGAAGGCGCTAAATGTACCCAGTCTCACACACACACACGCACACACACACACGCACGTTCCGACCCACACGCCACCCCGAGGCCGGCACTGGCACAAGAAACCGATTTTCCATTTACAGTGGAGTGGGAAATGTACCTGGCCCCTGGGGTCTCCGAGCACTATCTCCCACTGCAATCTAAAGGGACAAATGCTTGACAGCACCTGGTGTGCATGTGTGTGTGAGTGAGGGAGAGAGTGAAGCATGATACAGCCAGACAGGCAAGAGAAGAAAACAGAGAGAGAGAGAGAGAGAGAGAGAGAGAGAGAGAGACAGCCAGAGTAGGAGAGCTGTACGAGAGGCGTTGCTAGGGCGAGAGAGAGCAGAATGCATGTACGTGCTAGCTAGGCAGTACTTACATGTTGTGCAGGACACACCACCCACAGTGGGGATCTCCTGACCCAAGACACTCGCTGCAAGAGGAATATTGGCCACAGGCCTCCACCGGCACCCTGGACAGCTGCAGGCAGAGAAAACACCACCATCAGACACGTGCCTTTTAGCAAAGCATTTTAGTACCACTTGAACAACGTGCACCGCTAGAGTTGAATACAAAAGCCCATTGTGTATTAATAGTAGCGCATTATTCTCATTAAAAACATACAATGGCTGTACCATACTAAAACTGTAATCAAGCAAACTAAATATTCAGGGGGACCTCAGTCTAAAAACTGATTGTAAAAATGGATAGTACTGTATGTTGTAGATGCACACACTGAGAAAAGTCCAACACCAGCTCACAGACAAATAATATACTACTGTATTTAGATAAATAAAAGGAAGACAACACTTATGGTGTTTAGGGAAAGATAAATAACGTACTGTAACAAATGATGGCAGTGTAATTATGTGTTGAAGAGCTGGATTATGTTACTGAAATATGAAGGCCATGGGACTTAAAGCGTATGCAAGAGAGAGGGGAAAGAAAGAGAGAGCATTCAGCATAACAGAACATGCCCTTGCACCAGAATATCCAATTTTCCTGGGACCAGTATCCTTCCACAGTCAGTCACAGCACACACTGCCACCAAGGCCTTAAAACGTATTTCTATCCCATATACTATACAGTACACTACTATATTACAAGCAATACAGTATTTCTGATTTAGATAAAATGAGTAATAAAACTAGATGGATAGTCGTGTTTTTTCCCCTCACTTGGATAACACCTGGGATATACAGAACCCTAGGTAAGGATAGGGTTTGTAAACTGGTTATATGGTAGGATGCCTCTGCAGTACTGTAAAAACAAATCCATGTATCCATAAAATGTATAGGTGAGTTATTGTTGACTTTAAGGGACCCTCTTTCGTTTCTGTCTAGATGTAGCCCTCTGGCTGAAACAAAAACACTTTGATTCCCATGTGAGTAATATATGTATGCACATACAGTATAGGCATAGGAAAAGTATGGTCAATGACCTTTTCTAAAGTACACGTGGAACAAATCAAATTTCTATGCAAAGTTCATACACACTGCGCATAGCTCCATTGATTTTTATGAAAGATCTAATGCGGGCTGCTTGACAGCTTCCATTTCTCTTCATTGGCTCCATATGGCAACTTCAGCGCCTATCTGCGATGATACATGGCTCTGCCAACTCACGCTGGCATTGACTGGCTATGATTGGCACGTGCGCGGGAGCAGAGGAGCGCGAGGGGCAAAGGCCGATAAAAACCACAGCTCCCTTTCCGCAACACCCCCCCCCCCCCCCCTTCTCTCATCGCCATGGAAACAGCATGAGGCGATACCGGGCGTCGCTGGCACTTTTGATTAATGAGTCGTCATTGGCGGGTGACCGCTGTCACTCACGCCGGTCGCCGATGACAGCTGAGAGAAGAGGGGCAGATGACATCATCAGTGTGGGACGCAGATTGGTTTGAGATGATGGGAAAGTCTGTCTGTCTGTCTGCTCACACATTAGATTAAAGTAAGACCAGTGCGCTCTCAACCTTAAATATCAGCTAAAGGCTTATACACATTTGGGGGGTATGAGAACACATTCATTCTGAAAATATGCATTGTACCGTGGGGTGAAAAAAAATCAATCAGTGTTCAGGACTTCTGTTGAAAAATAATTACGCTATTAGTGTCCGTGTCCTTCATCCACAGGTTGCAGGGTGTTTCTACTGAGCTTTCGGTTGACAAATTAAACAATATACGGTTATTGAATTAGGATTTTGTTTGGGGCTCAAGCAGTCTCAGGCGGAAAGCAGCGTTAAGCGTGCTAAAAGTGCAGCCCAAAGCTACCTACAGGTATATGTACCCAAGGACTTGAGAAAGGATATTGCTATTAATGTGGAAGAGCTAGATGGCTATTATTTGCCATTTGGCCGGGCTCTAAACATCTGTGCCTACGTGCTGACAAAGACCCACAGGCAGATCTTTGCTACGGATTCCAACTCTCATTTGTGTTTAATAGTGTGAGCAGGATGTGAGCACTCCCTATCTAAATGTAGGGCATGGGTAAATGTAACAACGTATCTGTCTGGCAGCATCTCCAAACCACAAGCTGCTAGTGAAGACACTATCGCTGCACACACACGGTCAGACGCACGCCTCCGCCTACAACGACTCTCTCCCACTGACCCCCCCCTCTCTGTGTGCTGTGTCTGTCTGGCCGTGAGAGGACTCGAATTCGGCGCCGTGCACACGCCGGACCGGCGGCGTGCGCGCACTGCGACAGGCACGTTTTGCGATGTGGGATTTCATTTATTTATTTATTTATTTATTTTTAGCTACAATGGTGGCAGGGAAACAGAGATGGTCTGATTTAGCTCTGTACCACCCTGCTATATTGCTCTCTCCTTTGACTCACTCTATTGCCGTTCTATAAAAAGGGGGCTGTGGCTCAGACATGGGCGTGCACGTATACGTGCACACACACACACACACACACACACACACACACACACGGCTGGATGAATAGGAGGGGGTGTATCTCTCTTGTCAAAGTCGAGAGGAATCTTCCTCGCTGCAATAGATTAGAAACAAAAGCCGTGCATTTGTGCAAGCGTGCGTGAGGGAGAGTGCATGAGGGCGTGGGGTGAAAAATAGGCTGCTGTGTTCTGCCTTCCGTGCATTGGCAACATCTTCGCATTAAGGTAGATGAAGGGAATGAGTTACAATGGGATCCGGCGTGAGAGTTACCTTCTGATGCTCTCCACTGCATCTGACAGCTGCATACTGTATATACAGTATGTATGTATGTACAGTATGTACTGTACAGTATGCATGTACAGTATGTACTGTACAGTATGCATGTGTGTACATTATGTATGTATGTGTAGGTATGAAAGGGCAATCGCCTATCCACGTGTGAGCATGTGTTCATCTCATCCACAGCAATGGCAGCTAATAAGCCACATGAGGCTGTAGCAAACAATGCTGCACAGCTTCCAATTACATCATTTAGGGCACAGGTCACATACACATACTCTTTCTCTCACATGCATCACACACACACTTTTATCAGCCAAAATGGAGGGATTTGGCGGCTAAGCGGCCAGACAGTATCACCCCCCCTCCCCCCCCCCATCTCTCTATGGCGTTCATTTCACGCTCTCTTCCTCGTGGGTATTGACCGCTCGGACGGCCATCACGGCTGACGGTGTCTACTCCGCCTATCATATCGCTCGGGGATAAATACAAGTGACGGGGTGCTTGGCGTACATACTTCCCTCCTGTTTCAGGTGAGTAAATGACAGCTATTACACGCTGTAACCGCCTCTCATCTCACACATACACGCACACACGCGCACACACACACAGGCCACAGAGCCGAGAAGTGCTCCTGGCCTGAATATAATCATGCTTTTAAAAAGGCAGAGATGACAGAGCCACTCGATGCTTTAATGTCTGGGGAGAGAGAGATGAAAAGGTGGACAATCACCTACTCTGGAGGACTGAAATGCTATGACCCCTCCACCCCCCATCCCGTACCATGCTTGGTGGGTGTGTGAGTCTTTAGTGTGGAAGTTATGTTCTCTCTCTCTCTCTTCCTTTACTTAAACAGGTATTTCACCTGTAGCCAATCAATTCTTGTATAGGGATGTATGGGCTGGTATTCACCTCGTTGACGGCCATTGGCCTATCGGCATGTAAGGTCACATTTACAGATGGCCGTGCCTGATGTTAATCTGTTGTGTCCCTTCAATTATGCGCTGGCTAATTGCTAAATTGGAGAAGACCCAATAGGTGGTACTATGATACCACTCACTGGCTGGGCACGACTCAGGCGTGGTTTAAGAGGGCAACGGGTGCCATGTTTTCAAATGAAAGTGACATGCCTTGTGGGAGTATTTCAGATATGGGTACCAGCCCAGACTTTCACAAGTGGTGCATCCCTGGTATTAATAGAATACACTCGTATTAATATAAGTCATATTAGGTCGCACATAAATGTTATTGTCTCTTTCTCTTCCACGTCGCTGTCAATCAAAAAGCCCCCTTTCCCTGCTAATGTTCGAGGGCGTCCATTAGCTGGGCACGAGCATGGCCGATGCATCATTAGAATGGATGCCTTTGGCTGAGAGCGAGCAGGGTGGAGATCAGAGATCGATGCGCAGGACATCACTCAATTATGTAGCTTGGTACAGTAGGATGTGTGTATGCACAGTGAGGCATAGGCAGCGCTCCATTTGTTATCACGCCACCTCAAAACAAAGTACACCAGCCTGCGCCTTATTCTGGCTGATGTGCGCACTGCAGTGGTGTAGCTACGGCAACAGCACTCACTATTATGACCCTCTCGTGTCCCGATACGCCCTATACGCCCCTTCGCTGACCTCATCAAGTGGACTGAGAGACACAGTGACGAGCCGCTGCCTTGTCACGGCTGTCAGTCAGTCAGTCATCTGGCCAGCGCTCCGAAGCCCCACCCCCTTCCTCCACGCTTAACAGACCGGGCAGACGACTGCAGGTGCAATATTGTTCTCATTTGACGCCTTCAGAGGTCAAGCGAGAAAGCCCTCCATTGTGCTGTCGGGAGTGCAAGCCGTCATATTCACTTATCTCCCTGTTCCAATGAGCGGGCGAGCGGAGAGTCAGCCCACCCCTGCGCCTCCCCCCACCCCCGCTACTGCAAAATACGGAAGTAACTACAGTGAGTTCACGCCAAGTTCATACAGCAGAGCCCGCGCTATTAGCATGCTGACGATAACAAACCTTTAACCATGCTAGGCTCAGCCTGCTCATCAAAACTGCACAACAGTGCTGCCCGAAAAAAGAGTCAATTACGTTGGTGGGGTGAGGCCTAACCTTATGGCCCGCTAACAAGATTTGGATTTAGTCAGCGGTCCCCCACTGCATGTGAAGACACACACACAAAACACACATACACAGATGGGGGCTAATTCTGCTGGGCTACAACCCCCCCGGGGGGCGTAGCCTTGGTAATTAAGTCTGTCCGACACAGCCCCAACCCACAGTGTTTTCTGAATGCAAGAGAAAAAAATGAAGGTGTCAACTGATGAGTCACAGAAAATGGTGTGTAGCCTACTGTACAAGTGTGTCAGTCTGACTGCAGCCTATGTGTTTTCCTGTCATGTGAAATGGGTTAACATGAATGAAACATGGCTTTGAAACATGGCGGAGAGAAATTAGTTAAATAAGTAATGGAAGGAACTTGAAAGATATTTTGAGAATGCCAAGAGCTCCCTTCCTATATTTCTTGCCTGACTTTGTTGACATTTCCCTTAGAAGTGTATCTGGCAGTGAGGATGACAGCATCTGCTCTTTTCAGTCGCTTAGAGCTATGCTCCTCAAACTGTGAATCGGGAACCAAATATTTATTTAAGAACAGTTATATTATCTTTAATGATGTGTGCAAGAAGTACACCTTAAACGTGTTTACTTTTATGATTTGTTAAACTATGAAAAGGAGTTAATGGTATAGTCTGTCTTTCTGTAGGAAGCTTTTTGATATGTGAACTGGATCAAAATAAAAGCACCTCTCCCTTCAATGCCATAGGGTCCTTTACTCAGAAGCTCCGCCCCACACGTTGGAAATGCATTGCCCAGGCTGAGACAATGCTTTGGTCTGCAGCACTATGTGCTCCCGTTTACAGAGCCAGGGCTGTGTAGAAACACCAGATCATTTTCAGCATGCACACAGAGCGGGCAGATAGCGTACTGTACTAGCTTAAAACTGTGGCTCAGAAAGTTAGCTGGACGTTTAAGTTATGGATGGCACGATCCAGTTTTTTCAGTTCCGATACCGATACAGATACCGGCACTTTTGGTATCGGCCGATACCGAGTACCGATCCTATTACAGTGTCAAATTAATATTCAAGTTAAGTTGCAAAGTAAATGCCAATCTCTATTTTAGGACTTAGATGCATTTTATAAACCTGCTGCTGATAGTGTGGCCTGGGTAGGTTAGACATGGCTGATGCTTGACAGTAGACCTACGCTTGTAAAGCAATTTAATTGGATTAGCCCCATGGATCGGTTACAACTGTCCGATTGTCACTGATACTGATCCAGCAATTTAAGTCAGTATCATACTGAATTCCGATCTAAGTATCGTATCGGTTCCATCCCTAGTTTAAGTGTGCACCAGCTTTCAGCTAAACTGGGACACAACATAAAACTCACATCTAAATACCTCCTTAAACACAATCGCACACACTTGGGAATGGAAGACGACATGTGGGAAACGGCTGTGGTAAAATATTCCTCGCTAATAGAAATAAAAGTTTGAAGTTATTACACGGCTTTGATGACGTGAACCCTTTGCAAATTGTCCTCTTGTATTTCTCTCAGGGGGGAGCACAAACAAAATATTTTGTCTTTGAACAATATCTTGCTGTGAAGTCCAGATTTCAATAATGCACACTTACAGAATTGTCAAAAGCATTTTCAACAGGTTTGTTCAGACATACTGTTCATATTGTATCAAAGCTAGAGGAGCCGTAGGTGGAATTTTAGAGCTACTGTATACATTTAGTGTCATTTGTTAAAAATGTTATAGATGTCCGTCAGCTATCAGTGAGTGAAATGCACTGTGACAATATCTGCTCTGGTTTATGGACCCCTTTACTGCCGGCGTCACGCCGACCTCACCAACATATGCACACGCAGCTCAGCACCAGACGTCCCGTTAAGCCCATATATAAAATAAATAAATGATCCCTTTTACAATTATCCTTATGACTCAAAGTTATTTCACCTGCTATGTGTCCTAGATGATCATTTTTCCTGTCCAGTTGAAATATGTTCAGAGCGGGAATACAACCCATAAAATGCACTTACTGTTAAAACCGTTAAAAAAAAAAGTCAAAACTTGCCGTTTTGGTCAGTTTTTGGTAGACATACACATTCTGGCAAGACACCTCCTTGTACTTTCGTTTGCTAACAATAAAAACGAAGCATGCCTATAAGCTGCTGTGTGACCTGATGCACAAATAACAAGGAAACTCAGAAGTAACTTTGTATAGCTGTTGAAGTGAATTATTTAGACAAAAGTCATCATAAATACAGTAGAGAGACAGTACGCAAACTAGGCCCAATGGAGGGAAACAGATGGTGCAAACAATAAGCTAAATTACATTACCTAGCTAAAAACAGTCAAGATTTCACCATGTCAGATAATTATTTTAGCACACTATATGTCAACCAATCTTTTAGGCATTCTGCCGATGTGGCTGCAAGCAATTAAATGTGATCTTTGGTGATTAATGCTCTTATATACAGCAGCTTGACAAGCCATTGGGCTCAGTTGCACATCTGTTGCAAAACTGTGTGGCATGCATATGCACGTCATCACTGTTTGTAAACAGTACATGAGTCTATAGCCTCTGTCTCTGCAGTATATAAGTCGGTATACATTCACATGTACATGTACAGCTACGCAAAGATGTCTGACTGGTCCGGTGAATCTACCTTGCCTGTCAGTCACATTAATGCACAACAGGTTTGTAAATGGGCTTCCCAATGGCAAAATCTGTATTTCTTTATTTCTCTTTGTGATATCTCTCATTGCAACTCTCAAATACTACATACAGCGTAAAGATCACCCATTATATTCTAGATCTGACTAAAAAAAACGAAACAGTAAAAACTGTGTGTGTGTGTGCGTGTGTGTGTAAGTGTGGTGGCTTTGGGGCGTGATGTTGAGGTTAAAGTAATGTTAGAGGATTAGATGACAGAAAACTGCTTGTTCTTTCTTTCAATGCCCTGGAAGCTTCTATACCAGTCTGAACAAGACCTGCTGCTGAATCATAAAGTCTGAATCAAACTGGGGTTAAGAAAAAATAAATAAATCAGATCCATTAAAGTTCACCTCAATTACTCTCTCCTAATCAAGTACAAACAAATCCTGTTGACATTTTGTTCTCTTTATCTAAGTATTTAGGCCTTTATCAGGGTACTTAAGGTATTCCACAGATTTAAGATAATCTCTATAGAATGTGTTACTTGAACCTTCAATCCCTCAATATAATACATTAATTATATAATATGTGTGAACATTTGTTTTAGCACAAGACATTTGTACCATAAAAAATAAACAATTAAGTAATCTTTAGACTCTAGTAACTATAGGTGTATTTATTAACACACACTTGTGGTTGGTTGGTTGGTTGTAGAACCCTATGGAGCAAATTGATTAATACATTAAAGCTAAACAAGGGGGATATATTGTAAGTGTTTTTGCAGTGTAAACGTAATTATCGGAATGTTTGTCAAGTCGTAATAACAAATAAATAAAAGTTAAATTCAACTTTACTTAATTCCAATAAGCTAATCTAAATGGAGGAATAGCTATTTCTCAGTATAGTGAAATGTTCATAAATTATATACAGTATATATATTTAAAAAACTAAGGAAATGTTTTATGCAAATTGCAACCTCAATTTCATTGACAGCAACAGTGCCCTATTCACTCTGCGCCTGTGTGGATGAGTTAACAGCTGTGCTATCTATAATGGTAGTCCTACAGCAGTTTAACTATTGTAGCAGGCTGACAGCATTAACCAAGGGGTCGCTGTGGCCCTGTCAATCAAACACGCTGGCCCCCGACAGCTGTAATCCCAACTCATTCTGACTAGCTTCTTCATAGTGGAACATTAACTTAACCCCCCTCAATTAGACGGCAGTGTTCGTGTGTGAGTGGTAGTGGGAAAAGAATGGGACAAAGCGAGATACATTAGAGAAATCCAATTAGAGGGCAGCTAATCACCGGATTAATGAGGGGGTGGGGACGACAAGATCACCCTGCTGGGAAGAAGTGATGAAGCTGAGGAGGGGTGAGACAGAGAGCGGAGAAGACAGGGATGAGGCATGGCATGAGAGATTGAAGGGTGCACACGCACACGCACACGCACACACACACACACACACACACACACACCATAACACATAACAGCCTAATGTGTCCCTGCGATGTCCACGTTGAAACACAAACCGCGGGTGCATTGGACTAACTCGCTCTCACCTCTCCCACCGGGGTAGAACCCCCACCGTACCAGACCGCCATCAGCATTAGGTCCGAGCAGAGCGGGGAGGATGGGGGGGGGGGGGTGGTGGGGCGTGGGGCTGTCTTCCCCTCTTCCCGCCAAGCCCTGACCTGAGGTAGCCAATCTGTGCTTGGTGAGACGGCGAGCGTACCTGCCCCTCCGTGGAGGCACGGAGCTCTGGGCATGAACAGCACACCAGCAGGGGAGGGACCTCTATCGACCCACTATGTTCTCAGCGACCTGTAGGGTCCGGCCTCCAGATCCCTCTCTAGCAATCCCCTCATCTCTTTGTTATTTTACGCCGGTCTTGTGTTTTGCTCTTTCTCTGGATTTCTGAGGCGAGGGCCCCGGGAACAGCAGGCCGCATTACATAGACAACAGAGCCTATTTTTAAAATGCTTACTGCTGCTGAGAGCTGGAAACGGTGTGCGGGTGTCTGTGTGTGTGTGTGTGTGTGTGTGTGTGTGTGTGTTAGCGGTTCCTCTGTAAGAGCACCAGGCTATGCAGCATACAGTAACCCAGTGTCTTTGTGGACAGCCTCAGCACGCCCAGGCCCTGGTGACCCATGACCCGGCTGACCCAGAGTATATCTCATTCATTATTAGTATATCCCTCCATTAGCACTACGTCACATAAGAACATGTGTGCTGAACGTCTGAAACATAAAGCCGTTGAAGCTCATACTTTCGGGAGGTGATACAGTCAATATCCATTGGCTGGTAGAAATGTCACTCAAAAATGTGTCCGTAATTTCCAGTGCGACGTTAATGCAGTGCTTTATATACTAATTTAAAAGGATATATTTATTTTAAGCATTTATTTTAAGCAGTAATCAAGCCTACTAATTTTACAGATTTACAAGACGTGCAGTTATGCTGTTTAGTTTTCAAACAAATTCCCCATTGTAATTTTAACGTCCGTCTTGGTCACTGAGTTATGTAGTTGGAAGTCGTGGTTCAAATTACCTCTCCTGTCAAGTAGGCAGATCTTGTCGCAGTTAGCCAGCGCTGTGTCCCAGACTTTACGTAAGAAAAGGTTGGCTCTGCGAGACTAGTTAGATGTTAGCTAGATGTGCACTCATCTAGGGTCCAAACAGTTGTTATTTCTCGTAACAAGGCCAGACAGATGGACACACAGACAGATAGATAGTGTTTATGCTCGTGTATGTGTTGCACTCATTAAGTGGTTTCTATATTTGTGTGTATTTAATTGCCCTGAGGGCCAATTCCCAGAAGTTGCTCTAAACTCTAGGACAGAGATCTAACTAGGCTAATTACCACCAAGGCCACAAGCGCGCACACGCACACGCACACACACACACACACACACACACACACACACACACACACAATTGGACAGCAAAACATATTAATCTGGTATAATTTCCCTTTGAGATAATTGGTATACAAATGGAGAGTTTTTAATTATTAAATATGAAGTTGGTTTCTATTTCTCGCCAAGATAATAACACGTATGATATTGGCAAGAAAACAATATCATATTTAACAATTACTGGGGTGAATATGTAATTTCTTAATATAAACTTAGTTGTATATGTATAATAAATGTAAGAAAAAACATGTTTTATCTGGGTGAATGATAATTAAATAGAGTGAGAAATGGCAATATCACAGCATCTTTCTGTAATGTCTGTCGGCCTCAAAAATGGCTCTGTTGTGTTTCAAAGAAGGCTAACTGGCTAATCCAGAACTGTTTGGAAGTGGGTGACTCTATTAACACACACACACACACACACACTGACTGTACACACAGTGCAGTGCAGTTGTGGCAATTCCCATGTTATTGTCTGCCGGCACTGAATGTAATAGTGTGTGTTAGCGCAGTATTGGGGTCAGTGTGGGTTGAAATCCAAATTGAACATTCACTGACCTTCTAAATAATATATTGACATATAGCAATATAAGTGTGCCAGCTATTGTCTCGAGCGAAATACTGTAGAGTATGTTCTATGGCCGCAACGCTTGTGTGAGTACTCCCGATACTGATGGAGAAGCTCATTGCCTGTGTCCATTACATAAAGAGCAGCAAGTCCACTTCTCAATACTATACACACACACAGAGAGAGAGAGAGAGAGAGAGAGAGAGAGAGAGAGAGAGAGAGAGAGGGTGCTTTGTATCTAGGATCTATCTAAACACACACACAGTTCACAGTGTGCTTTCAAAATGCTCGTTTTCCAACCCTATAATTTAACACATTATTTCCCTCCCTGTCTGCAGGGAGCAGCACCCATCCATCTGTATCTTTCGCTCCCATCCGGGATATAATGTCATCTGCCTCTTTCTGTCAACCCGGAGGTTATCTTTACCTCGCCACGCACTGCAGGTAAGTTAATATCACCCACAGAATTGGTGATATTCACACACGAATGGGCAATGATGTGTGTGCCAGATGAGGTGTGTGTGTGTGTGTGTGTGACTGACCTGGGTCTCTGACATGACATATAGGAAGTAGTGGTCTGAGGAGAAGGCCATGTCTCTCAGAACGGGGCCGTTGTCCACAGCTTGCACCGTCTCATACTGCAGGGACCGCGGGGAGCCGTCCACCCGGATCTAGGGAAGAGCAGATGAACAGATGAGAACCCCTGATTTAACGATACAACCAGAAACACATTTTTTACATTCAACAGATGTCAGTTAGAATTGCTCCACTCTATCGCAATATTGTTATTCATTTATTGCATTTCCTCTAAAGAAATGTAATCAAAATTAGATATAAATGTTATTTAGTACAGAAATAAGGCAGTATTTTACAGTTATTAGCACGTAGCAGCTGTTTAATAATATAATATAGTTTAAACAAGTCAATTAATCATCTGTTGTTAGATGTTCAGTGATGTTTTTTCTTTAAAAACCTACAGTAACATTTCGCTATGATATTTAGATCAGCTTCTCATTGAAGTCTGAGAGACAGGTAGGTATTAGGTGTCACAAGAAGTGAAGAAAATAAAACCCCCATGGTTTTCAAACAAAATAAAGATGAAAACCATAAAAGCTCAATTTGCAACTTTCGCTGGAGCGGGAATTTGCTAAAACCACGGTGTTATCAACAAAATATGATCAGAACGACACTGACTAATTAAGTCTCTCTCACTCTCTCTCTCTCCTTATCTCTGTATTACTGTCTCTCTCCCTCATCTCCAGCCATTCAACAGTAATTAGACATCTGGGCAAGAGGTGCGGCTTGCGTGGACTAACTCAGCAGAAAGGGCTGAGAATTGGCCCCATACACACTTGGTGGTAGCATTGGAGTGATGTCGGCTGTGCCCTAACATCTGCTCACACTACCTCACACACACACACACACACACACAAGTGCATCCACGCGCGTGCACACACGCATGCACACACACACACACACACACAAACACACACACACACACAGAGTACAGAGTACATTATGGGTGTGTTCAAATGCATCCTTTCTAAATCTGGCCCTCTGGCTGTTATTTCACAGATCCCTGACACCTGCCTTCCCAAGCAACTTTTCAGCATCTAGAGGATTACATTAACACACACATGCATGTGCACACACACACACACACACACACACACACACACACACACACACACACAGAACAAGTGAAGACCTGTGGGAAGGTCTTGCTAAAGGCGCTATGACTCCAGGTTGGTCGTTGGGATCATCAGCGCTTAATGGTTCATAGGTCACAGACACACATATAAGGTAATTGGACGGGAGGCAGATGGTGGTTCAGACAAGTGACTTACTTCACGATTAATCACAATATGTGCTGATGACAACGTTCTCTGTGTTCCGTGCGTCAGCATTTCATTAGCACTGCTCCATTTTCCTTTGCGGAAAAGCTCGAGGCAAAACATTCCATTTTTAACCACTGTGAATTGGTTAAGAGTGACATTAAATATACATGTTATCTATTTTTGGATGCACTGCGTGGAGATACTGTATACTGTACTACTACTGTAGGAAGGGATGGGGGTGGGGTGGGGGGTGGGTGGAGAAACTTTAGTAACATTTTCGTAGTGCTATAAAACTTTTAATTGTCTTTTGCAGGACAAACAGCGAGGAATAAAAAGCGGGTCTGCCTGCATGCAGTGTGTACAGCTGTCTGTCTCCTGCTGTTTCTGTTCATATCTGTTTTCCCAACATGAGAGAGTGTCTGTTTCTTTAAACTGCCATCCTCTCCTACTTTCAATTCACCTCTCAAAAGTGGCTCTACTGCTTTTCTCCCTCCCCTCTATCTTGCCAACTCTCTCTCTCTCTCTATATATATATTTATATATATATATATATATCTCCCCCTACTCTCTCTCTCTTTCTCCGTCTCTCTCTCCCCCTCTCTCTCTCTGTGTGTTAGCATCCTATCTGGCCCTGTGTACTGATGCCGATCTCAAAGGGTCCTGAGCTCTATGTATCAAAGGCTTGCAGACTTTCTTTGGGACCCATTGTGCACTGCTGGGTCAGAGGCAAAGAAAAGAACAGAGGCCAGAGACAGAGAGAGTGAGCGAGAGAGAGATAGAGAGCGAGAGAGAGAAGGAGGGGGGGTGGGGGGTGTAAGGGAGCAAGGAATAATGGAACTTCCACACAATTTGGGGGCCCGTATTCAGCAGGTGGGGCTATCTAATCTGTCCGATCGCGTGAGTTAATTTGGTGCCTATGTGTATGCACTCGTGCGTGTGCGTGAAATTTGCGTGAATGTGTGCATGTGAATGTGTGCATGTGTGTGCGAGACCACGTTCATCCGTGCACTAATGTGTGTGTATCGACTTACCCCCGCTGTGGCTAAGGGAAAGGCATGCGTGCTATTGCTGGGTGGATTTGTGGGCCAGACGGTTTATGGCTAGAGGAAGGCGGACTTTTATTTCCGTGGGACAGGTGAGGTCGCCTGGGAATACAAGGGCTTGGAAGGGGGGGTAAGCTACTGTGTATCACCCCTCGGTAACACTACCAGCCAAACAAATGAGTCACGGGGGAAATGGCAAGTACAGCACATCTAGCATAGGGCGCTAGCTAGCGTATGGTGATAGCTAGCTTGGCCGCGCTGGGACAACTAGAACACATATAAGATGAGATAAAGATCACTGTATTCACATGAACGTCTATATTTATATAAGGCGTCTATATTTCAACACTTATCAAAAACGTTAGCGTGTGTCTTTTATTTCTGCATTATGTCAAGGGCTACAGCATGCTCTGAGGGGTGGAGCTAAAGTGACTCAAGAATGCAGCAGTCATCGCAGACAAAGTAAGACGTGCAAGATCTACGTCTGTCGAGTGATTACAATATTGCTGGATCATGATGTAATAAATCAGAGAAAACATTTCCTATCGCTTTTCAAAATAATTGCTGTGCTCTGATGTGTAAATTATGTGTAATCACTAAACAGCTGATTGTGCTGAGGTGCCAAGAAATAAATTACGTGGTATATGTATTACCAATTACATGTGCAGAACAATAAATATCTTACACAATTGACTATTCACCTATTCCGTTAATTAAAATCCATCCTAAAGCTAACAATTATGATTTGCTATGACTGTCTAATCCTGGTTTTACTATCAGCAACAGTAATAATTAATATATCTTTAAGTACTTTTACAGCAGTGTAAATTCATTAAGGCGCTAGAGTGGTGCTAGCCAACATTATCTGATTCCTTTTCTACAGTAATAAAGTGGATTAGCCGTTCTATGATAAATGGATTACAATGCTAATCTCCGTTATCACATTATCACTGTACAAAAGACATTCACTGCCAGACAGACTTCATTCTGCCTCTGAATATACATAGATTGGGTGGGGGATAAATCTGGTCCACCTAAGTAGCCACATACAAAGGCGCATACACTGTTCACTGTGTACAGACATCTGGCTGAAGCTATTCACATGATAATAGGGGTTAAATCTGGGGAAAGATACAGTCACCACTCCCTCCACCATGCAACATGAGTGTGAACATTTGTTTATATTTGTCTTCATCCATGGTGTCACTATGATAATAAATATTGTCCCCCCCGGTGGCTAACAGTAACCACACCAGGATAAGCAAAGTCTTTCAATGACTCACTTGTTTTGTAGTAGGCTACATATTGATAGTCATGGATTTAACACCACATGCAGATGGAAATGTATGCCTTTTATCTGTCAATGACAATCACGTGCACATGTCTCTCTCTATGGGGCTGACAACTAGCAGAAGGTGTGATACAGAGAAAGAAGCCATTCCGGTGTGAAAACCACAGGAGCGCTTTCCCAGTTTCCTCATACTGGCGCACCGCAGAGACCATGGAAACTACTGTACGAGCTCCGCATGGTCTACATTTTGGGTCAGCTGACCACACAGCATATAGTAGCTACTCAACTGTGTGCTACTAAAGAGTAAATAGAACTTTTATAAATGTATAAAACTATGAAAAACACATTTTAAAAGCATGGTCAATGCCATGCTGCTTCTTGTGTGTCTGTGCTAGTGACAATTATTTTTGTCACATGTCGTAGCACCTCAATATATTTTAGATACTCTTTGTAAGTAGTTAGCAGGACAACTCATGATATTAAAAGAGTGATGGCTGGTCCACATTTAGTGGCTCTAATCGACTGACTGTATTTGAATACTCACATACTGTTAGGC
This sequence comes from Forbesichthys papilliferus, assembly GCA_025399855.1. Lineage (NCBI taxonomy): Eukaryota > Metazoa > Chordata > Actinopteri > Percopsiformes > Amblyopsidae > Forbesichthys > Forbesichthys papilliferus. The sequence goes on along the minus strand of JAODOY010045038.1, from coordinate 3,272 downwards.
TATATACTATGGAGTAAGAAAGTACTGCTGTGGTAGCAGGAGAAACGAGTATATACAGACCATCCACCAAGATATGGGACCTTGGTGATCGGAGGAGCAGATTGTTGTTGCATTTTTTTGTGTGTAGAGAAAGCGAATAAGCGTATAGTGTAGAGAAAGCGAGCGCTTCTGAGTGGTTATGTTGCCCTGGTCTCGCCATGGCACGAGCTAACGGTGGCGAAACAGGAAGTGACGGTCACACAGAGATGCGATCTGTTCTGCATGGCACACACACAAGGCGTGCACCAACCCGAGGGCTGGAACACACGGCGTGAACCAAAGGCTGGCGGTTGGACCGGGGACATGCCGCTGAGTCAACTATCGCCACGGAACAATTTGGGCAATGCAAGCCCCCTCTAAGAGGAGGGGGCTGTGAAGGGAGTACATTATCACTGGCCATCCTCAATGCACGGCTGAGACTAATGGTCATGCGCGAGCAGTGCTGGCACCCAAGGTGTCTTATAATGTATAAATGTTACTCCTAACCTTTTCAATATCCCAAACAATTATGCGGAAATTCACAATTTATTTTACTGTCGCACAAATGCCTGGTGCAGCCAACGTGCTTAATTAAACAAATGAATGAATTAAACCAAAGTCCTTTAGCAGATGCCTTGATCTAAAGTGACGTACAACTTGAGCGAGGTTGGTTTAGAGGGTTATAAACCCTCCTCGCTCGACGACTCATCATTTAGCAGATGCTTTTACCCAAAGTGACTTTCAGTGAGTATTTATACAATTACTAAGAAGGTAGGGCATTAGGCGTCTAGCACAAATATCAATTATGGACGGGCCAATGTCATGGATTAAGCTCTACCACGCCCCTCGAGCACCTTATTGCCTGCTTGTAATAACAATGCTTACCAAGTCCAGTGTGAGCATGTGCTTGTGTTTGTGACTGCCAAGGTAGGAGTTGTGCCCCCTACCTTCCCCCACCTCCCGGTCCCCAACGGACGTCCTCTAAAGCCCCCCCCCCCCGAGAGTGCCGACCTCGGTCAAGATATCAATCAGGAACATTATGGCGCGCCGCAGCAGCAACAGCTTTGCCACATGCCAGACGCCGTCGGTAACATGACCTGCCACACGCCTATCAGGTTACTACTCTCAGGTTGCCCCCGCAACCCCCACCCCCTTTTGTCAAACCTCAGCTATTCAACCAGAGATAGTGGGGCATGCCACAATAGGGCATGCCACAATAGAGAGAGAGAGAGAGAGAGAGAGAGTCAGGAGGCGGTAAGGTAAACATTGCTATTGGAGGTGAAAGAGAAAGGAATATAACAGTAATGTATCGGGCCCCACATTCCAGTCGTCCCGACAGCCGTACAATAGCAACTCTTTGATCGCTCCGGATCTGTTAGGCTCACTGAAACATATGGCAGATGGCGAGAGAGAGAGAGAAGGAGACGGAGAATGGAAAAGGCAGGCCAAAGCCATCTCTCAGTGTCAGGGGTGGAGTAAACGCTCTGGTCGCACGTAGAGAGCCTCAGTACACTGCTGGAGGCGAGACGGGCCTGTTTTGCGAGGGGATGATTTGACGCTAATCTGTATGTTTTAAGAAAGACGTGGCACGACAGAACGGCGCGCCAGGCCGGCAGCTACAGTACAAGTTTCGCTGGAGCGGGAATTCTGGATGATCAACTGCCCAATGCAGTGGGTTGTAGGGTCAACGAGCGATTGCTCTCTGAGCCAGATGAGATACACCTGGGCGGTCTGATACGATATTGTGCAAATACTCAGCTAATAACGTAGTTATTCACCTTCAAATGTCAGCGATTGTACAGTGCGCTAATACACTTTTTTGGTCAAACTTACAGAAGGAGTACCCATGTGCCATTGAAGGGAGAGGTGTTTATGTTTTGACAGAGTAGAAATACCAGCCATCTTTCTCCAAGATAGCTGGCACCACCGTTAAAATGGACTAGACCAGGCACACTGCTGTATACTATACAGCATAGGCCTATATCCACATTTCACAGCACAACTGTAACCACAGTTAAGAGTTGTTATTCACACCCAAGCTCAGCGTTCAAAACACTGCCGACCTCTGCGCTAGTTGGCCCTCTAGCAAAGACTATTTTCACACCTCCACTGTGGCGAACTAGCGAACAGAACCGAGCCCACCGCATCCCCTGCTCTCCGCTTGACAGCGGAGATTAGGTCTATCTGCTACCCAGCTGGATTTTAATTAAGGGCTGCTTTCCGAGCCAGGCGTGCGCTGTGAGGGAGACATTTTGCGGGGAAAATGTCATTGTTAGCAGGGAACTTGCTGTGGAGACCCGTGTCGCTGGTGTCAACCCTACCCTGAAGTGCAACCTCCACAACCTCCCGCTTGTGTTCAAATCCTCCGGCGGGGCTAATCTGCTCCCGATGCCTATCGCCTAACACTTTTAGAAACTGAGCGAGCAACTCCGAGAAAACAACGTTTAGGATTTCTATTCCCACCACCTCTCTGCCACACAACCTATTGCTTGGAGAAAAACAAGGATGAGATGAGACTTGTGCAACAGCGAGCGAACACGTTCAGCTCGACTGTGGCCTCTGTCACAGTCAAGCTGTCAGCAGACTCTGGAGGGCAGCAGTATGGCACACTGGTAAAACTATTAAAAACCTAATGTGTGTGTGTGTGTGAAACATGAATAGCGAGAAATATCAAGAGAACATCGACAGGCGTGGGGCGAGAACAACATTTAGCGGGTGTATAGGCGGGTGACCCAGCATGTAGTCTGCCCGGGACCACCTCGCACCTGACAGACAACCTAGCACCTGACAGACAGCATCGGCGTACGGTCGGGGGGGGGGGAGGGGGGGGCACCAGGGATACCCGCTGTGCTCGTGGCATTTGAGACAGCGCTACGCCGCTTCATGCCCTGCTGAGAGGCAGAGGCAGAGACATTCAGAGAAAGGCGGGTAAGAAAGACAAAAATAAATAAAAATAAATAGGGAGGAAGTGGTCTAGATGAACAAACGCCAGAAGGGGTACCTCGGACGTGGAAGGGGAGAAGTGTCTTGGGGACACCTGTGTCCCCTCTCCCCCATCCCCCGCAGCTGCCTTGCCACAGATTGGAGCAATGTGGCAAGGCAGGGTCCGCAGGTGACCTTCAGTCATACCCCTTTTCTTTCTCCACCACTTGCTTCCCCTTATTTACTTTTGCTTGTTCTCTCTCTCTCTCTCTCTCTCTCTCTCTCTCTCTCCCTCTCCCCCTCTCTCTCCCTCTCTCTCTCTTTACCTATCT